>OY755252.1:56075259-56109714 GCA_963576725.1 Azorinus chamasolen
AGCAGAGGAAATATTCTGTAAAAAATAATTTGCTCAGCAGGCTAAAGGTTAATGCAGGGACGAATGTCATGCAGATAGCTTCTTTGGTTTTTTTGTTTTATCGAATTGTGCTCTGCATTGAAACTACCATCTGTCTGTGAAACATATATTTAGAGCTGCTTTTTGGGTGGTCGTTTTAAGGACAGGCGTTACTGTACATTATATGGTACTCATCCGCATCAGTAAATCGTATGTTTAAAACAGGTGGTAGATCGCGATCTACACTGTTTTGCAAATTGGCTAGACCGCAAAAACAACCCTTTTCCGTGGTCTGGTTCACTGAGACCCCTGTTATAGGGAAGTAAACATTTTATAGTTTGCCTGCAAAGTAAAAATTGATGAACCGTCATGGTTTAAATATTTGGGCTATGGAATAAATGTACAGTTGAACTTCGATATCTCGAACTCTGATAACTCGAAACTTCGGTATAGCTCAAGCTAAACGTTCGGTCCTTCCAAAATCTTACAATACAGAATTGCTCTAACATATCTAGGAAACACATTTAACAGCTTAATGCAGTTCCACATTAATGCTGAAAGCTCCTGTCTCTAGGAGAATCTAACCAGGACGCCGCAATTGAAATCCACCGGCTGATCTAGTTCTATACTGTTTTTCAAAGCCGAAAGATCGGTTGTCGAATAGTGAGGCTTATGTATGTTTTTACAGGAATGGCGGGGACCTTGGTCTACCCATGAGTTACCGTCAGCGATGATGCCTGTAAGATGTACGATGCCGCCCCTGGACACAGGTAACTGTCGCATATATGTCCGCGTATATCCTGCATGCTGCGAGGCCCCCTTTCTATAAACAGGTTTTCGGGGGGGGGGGGGGTATTGTTAGAAAAGTTTGGAAAAGATTGTGGACTCTAATCCGGAAATCGTCCTTATCACTTTGCTCCATTACTATTCTAAATGAAATGATGAACATCGTGAATATTAATTAGATTATTTTTTTAAATGGAAATCTTTGCTGAAGCAGAAAACTGTAGAATTATATCTAGGAGTTTGCATTATGAGCAAACAGTGCATATCCTGATCAGACGGCTCCTATTTGATCCGTCTGATCTGGGTCTACTCTGTTTGCAAATATTTAGAAATACGTATTTATTGAGTAAAGGGTTAAAGATACATGCTCATGAATATACTGTCTATCTTTACTCGTATGTCATAGGGTGAAAACTAATCCCGCCTCTACTTGAATAAAATTTTGATTATTGAATTGGTGTTATTTGTTATCTTTTTAGCCCTTCTCCTGCTGAATTTTAAAATACATTTCTCCTTCTTTACCCATGCCCTGTTGTATAACTACATATATCTTCACTGTGTACAAGTATTTCGCTGCGCAATCACTGCTGTGGAGTGCACTGGTTTGCACAATCAACTTGTAAATAGTGCAGACCCTGATGAGGACAGCTCCTGCAGGAGCTGTCCTCATCTGGGTCTTCACTATTTACAGGTAGGTATATTGACGTGAATAGCAAGCGAAGAGTTAATTCCTATATGATTAACATAACTCCTTGTCCAACTAGTTTTGATGGGAAAAGGGAACTAACCTCATATACTGTTGCATGCTAACGTTCTTGTCACGTGATAATTGGTCATTTTTTTGCCACTTTCGGTCAGACATCTTGGTTTGCAGCAAAGCATAATATTGTTAATCTGGATAGTATTGAATTAGCCAGGTAACTAAGTTTATCATTTAGCTATTTGTGTAATTAGGTTTATTTATTAGTATATAACTGTGACATTTCTCCTATCGTGCAATTTATTCACTAAACTAATTTCTACTTTAAACGTATGCTGTCAATATTCTTCGATAATTTCAGTATGTGAAATGTGTGTTGTTCTTTTACTTACTGATTAATTGCTACTTGCCTTTTTGTCGGAAAATAGCTATAAAGCTAATGTTATTATGTTTTGCATAAGCGACTCTAAATAAAGCTTCTTGTATCTTAAATCTAGTATCTAGAAAATAGCGACACAAACTATTGACATGGGGGCTATTCATTTAATCATTTCCCTGCTATAAAGTTATGTCTACTTAATGGATTACCGCATAGGCTATTTTTAGATACAACCTCTTTGAATTAATCTACCGAAAAGGAGCATTAATTAGAGAAAAGAGAATTTTTATAATTTAGTTTGAAACCATTATGATAAATAGAGCATTTGCTCCTATAGGAGCCTTCTGCTTAACCAATTATCTCCTACTGGTGCCTTATTGCGCCTCTGTAAAACTCATTCTTTGAAACCATTACGATAGGAACAAATGCTCTATTTATAACAATGGTTTAAAACCTAAGCAATTCTCTAAATGTCCTTTTCTGCAGTTCTAATGCTCCTTTCAGTACATTAATTCAGAGGTTTGGTTTGAAAAATAGCCTAGGAGGGAATCGGTTAACTCTTTTAAACGCTTAATTTTCAAGTAGAATCTGTCGTTATCGACTATTTATTTAATGAACATAGGAGTATATACAAGCAGGTGGTTGATTAATACAGGGTAATGTGACACAGATAGCTCCTGTAAGAGCTTTTTGCATTAACCTTGATCTGCATTAAGCTACCACCTGCCTTACAGACTCATAATTAGACCTCTTTTCGATGACCGCTTAAGACAGGTTTTGTTGTATTCAAAATTTAAAACAGACTAGATTTACTGTGAATATTGAAGGATTGTTTATAGAAAAGTGCGACCAAACAAACAGCGCGTATCCTAATGAGAGATAGCTATATATAGCGACTTTCTGCATTACTTTTGCTCTGCATTAAGCAACTAGTATCTAGCCTTTTAATTTTTTCACCGCCAATATCGCATAAATGCACCACGACAAATAGTGCAGTCCCAGATCAGACGCCGCCTTTTCAAGGCGGCGTCTGATCAGGGACTTCACTTGTCTCAATCTCTATTTCTATATATGTGCTTTATTCCTTTGAACTTTGCGTTTATTTATCTCATTTCCTTATTTTACTGAATGGTTTAACAAACTTGGATTGCAGAAGACAATTATAAAGTTGGCGCCGAAATGGTTAAGATTCCCATATCCAATAAACAAATGACCGTTTAAGACAGGTTTTACCGTAATTGGCCTGCAAGTACATGTACATATCGGGGCAAGGGTTAATAGAAATTTGCTATATTGTTTTATTTATTGTAGGTCGTGAGCCATTATAACGATGATACTATTGGAGGGATGGCGAAGTGTATGACTAAAGCCTTAGACGCCGATGAAGACTTTGGTCAGTCAAACCGCAGTCCTTGTCTACAAATGGTTTATCTCCATTAATATTAACCCTTTCCTTCATATAAACGTCTTTTCTCACATTTAAAAACACAGACGAGCCAGATGAGACGGCCGCTATAGGAGCCGTCGGATCAGGGTCTGCTCCGCTTGCTATTGGCATGATAAATAATTGATTCTACAGGTTTTTTTGCAAAGCAAACAAAGTCCTTGAAACCTTTATATTATAAAAAAAATTGCAGATAGATATTCATGTAGCCATTATTTCTTACATGGAGCCATGAACATAGAAAGGGTTAAATGGCTCCTTGTTTTCGTTTATTCTTATTGTTCAGCCAATTACCTTTGTATCAACTATCACTAACACTACCGCCGCTATGAAATGCCCTTTTAAAAACACTGCTCTTTGTTTCCTATTCACTTTACTCCATAAATACGCGTTCTACGCCTTTGCAAACGGAGTAGACCCAGATCAGACGGCCCTTAAGGGGCCGTTTGATCAGAGTTTGCTTTGTTTGCTTATGATATTATATAGATATAATTATATATGTTCTGCCTTGGTCAAACATTCATGCGTCCATGCGCTATTATAAAAACTTGACCTAATTAATGTTAATGACGTCATTATTTATATCCATAGAGGAAATGGTTTAAACATTCATACTCTTAACATAACACCACATCCAGAATATCTGCGTTAACTCGTTCTCTCCTAATGACGCCTTTTTGCGTCCCTGTAAAACTCGTTCTTCGAAATCATTGTGATAAATAGAGCACATTTCCTCTATAACAAGACGGCATCTGACCTGGGACTTCACTGTTGTCTGTATTATTTTACCCCAAGCATACGGGGTTTTAAAAACAAATGTTTTACTAATATACCTTTATTATTTAGTTTAGAATTATATTTAATATGAAGTTATTATTGCAGACAACATTTTTAAATTTGGCGACAACAGAGTTAAGCCTATATAAACGTCACGTTTACCAGGTCAATCATCATTTCCTCTATTACTGCTGCTTTTACTACGTCTATCACAGTTACTAATACTACTGCTGGTACTACAACCACTGTAAGAATGTTCACTACTACTGCTTCGTCTGTCGCTGCTATTGTCACGTCTATTATCAGACAATTCTATTGAGAAGCACCAGCATGGACGTTATCTGATAAATAAGTAATGTTAATAGGTCAGTGTGCGTCTTACCTACTGCCATAGTAATATCTAACTGTCAAATAGACAAATGTTCCTCCTAAACTCGTTTCAGTGATGGGCCATGTATTGAAGATGTGCACGAGTGGTAAAACGATTCAGGACGACCCAATCTATGCACAGGAAGTTTATAAGCTTGTGCAGCTTTCAAAAAAGCCACACGTGACGCAGTGGGAGCGACAACACGTCAATGCTGCGAAGCTAATATCTGAAGGGTATATAGGAGCAAATGCTCTATTTATCACAATGGTTTCAAACTACAAAATTCTAAAATGTTACTTTCCTCTAATAAATACTCCTTTTTGGGTAGATTCATTCAAAGAGGGTGGATCTAAAAATAGCATATGTATAGAAGCCGTCTGACCAGGGTCTGCACTGTTTTTAGCAGACTTTTTTTCAGTGTGAGAAGGATTTACGGTAACAATTTAATGCCTTCCATTTCAAATAAACATGCACACGTCTTAGAGGTAGAGCCTCTAAATGAATCACTGACTTCGCATAACCCATTACCTCATATACTATTTTAGATCCACCGCTTTGAATAAAACTACCGAAAAGGAGCACTTACTAGAGAAAAGGAGCATTTTAGAATTGTGTAGGTTTTGAAATCATTGTAATAAATAGAGCATTTGTTCCATAGGAGCAAATTCTCTATTTATCACAATGGTTTCTAAAAGTAACTTTTACAGAGGCGTCAAGAGGCCTCAATATGAGGGGATACAGAAGATCGATGTTTCACCAAGAGCGAAAAATAAACAAAAGCTTTCCAATTGCTTGTTCTAATAGGAAGTACAGTTGTACTTCGATATCTCGAACTTCAAGAGACCATACAGATTAGTTCGAGATAACAGAAGTTCGAGTTATCCGATTTCTGATCTGGACAATTTCTTAAATTTTTAGCTTATAATGCAGGTCTAAAGTAATGCTGAAAGCTCCTGTAGGAGCTTTCAGCATTACTTTTGACCTGCATTAGGCTGTCACGTGTTCTTCTAGATATATCTAGTTATACATTTTAGAGCAATTCTGTATTGTAAGTTTTGGAAGGATTAAAGCTTTAGTTCGAGTTATCCGAAGTTCGAGTTATTCGAGTTCGAGATATCGAAGTTGAATTGTAGTCACTTTTACACCACAGGGTAAGGGTTCAATATTTGCACGGCATTATTTTCAGATTCACGGAGCGAGCATGCGGCATTTGGGAAGATATACTTGTTGAATATCCATATGATATGTTCGCTGCCTCATACGCATATGGTTCTTATATAATGAACGGAAACTCGACAGGCCTGAGAGACCTGTGTGGACGGATTGTACCTATGTGGAAGAAAGACACGCCACTTTATGGGTAACGTGTTTAAGTATATAGTTAACGCTCGTTACAACGGAGGTGTTTGTTTCCAGACATTTTGCTGGTATAACGAGGTTGCCGTTATAATGAGTTTAAATATTGATTGAAAATAAATTCGAAATGATTTGATATAGTAAAAACCTCTCAAAACCGGAATTCTAGTACAAATGAATTTAGATACTTTTAGGCAGGTGGCTGCTTCATGCAGGGTGAAAGTCATGCAGTTAACTCATAGAGGCTTTGTTTACGTCTGGAAAATAAAACTATGAAATGATGTAGAAATTTGTATAATTATGCAGCTTCTGCCATGACCAGGTGTGTCATAAAAACAAATAGAGTCCGTGTTTTTGCGAAAACCGCGAAATGAAGGCGTGACATTTGCATTACAGAGTCTGAAATAGGGTATGTATTGCTTAATCCTTTATTCAATAAATACCCATTTTTACGCCTTTGCAAACAGGGTAGACCCAGAACAGACGGTTCCTATAGGATCTGATCAGGGTCTGCTCTGTTTGCATACTTTTTACCGACTACCAACTAGACTGTAAGAAACCGCTTATGTAAACATCTGCGTTACTACACGATTTAACCATTTTGAACAGTGCCGTGAACAAGTTATTAATGTTCTTCTTTGTCCATCTCATCAGGCTTTGCTGTGATTGTCATGTTACACTTTTCTTTAAAAAACAAACCCTGAATATTCACGGAAAGCTTGAGTTGTTTGTATTTTGGAATACAAATTAAAGTTTAAAATTTCGCGTAGAACGAAATGAGATTTGAACATACAGTAAAACCTGTCTCAAGAATCCATCGAAAAGATATCTAATTGTTGGTCTGTAGCATGGTGGTAGCTTAATGCAGGTCAAAAATAATGCAACCATAGGAGCTTTCTGCATTACTTTTGACCTGCATTAAGCAACCACGTTTTAAATACTCCTACGACCAATAAATGAATGGCCACTTAACCCTTTCACCGCCAATGTCGCATAAATGCACCACGACAAATAGTGCAGTCCCAGATCAGACGCCGCCTTGAAAAGGCGGTGTCTGATCAGGGACTTCACTTTTTGTCTCAAACTCTATTTCTATATACATGTATGTGCTTTATTCGTTTGAAATTTGCATTTATTTATCTCATTTCCTTATGTTACCAAATGATTTAACAAAAATGGATTGCAGACGACAATTAGAAATTTGGCGCCGAAAGGCTTAAGTACAGGTTCCAGTTTGTACGTATTATTTCTCGTTACAGAGATTTATTAGGAATGTACGGTTTTGGCTTGGAGGAGACAAATATATTCGGGGATGCCGAGAAAGCAGCACGACAGGTAATTAACAATAACCTCACAATAATGATGTTAGAGCAAGATATTCAGACGTTTCATATCACTGAGATCCAGATACATTGTAAGATGCGTACATTAAAACATTTTAAAGAATTAACTTCTTTATTTCTCGAAGGGACGATTTCTAAAAAATAGGATTTGGTAGAGAAATGAGGATTTTGCAACATTTATCTTTTGCGATGTATTATCACTTTATTAGATGTATTATTACTTTATTTGATTATTATCACTTTATTAGATGTATTATATTTAGCATGCGGGTGGTTATAAATGGGTAAAACCTTTGCTCCCAAGACACGCCGTTTGGCGCCTTGCAAACAGTGTAGATCCAGCTCATACGGAGCTGTCTGATCAAGGGATGACATGTACATGTCTGATGTTTAAGTTCTTGACATGATAAAATCCCCTTGCTCATTCGCCATTATAAAACTACATTTGATCAATAGTCTTGATGTTATTAGTTTTGTATGAATAGTGATTGTGTGAAAGGTTAAAGAAATATTATAACTTTAACAAAGGTTTGAAATATCAGATCATACTTATTGAAATGAAATAATTAAGAAAGTATGACCTGAATTTTTCTAACCTTTCTTCGCAGAATTGTAATAAGGTCACGCAATAATTATTATTACATTGTATTGTCATAAATAGTAACATCATCTATATGTTGTTGCTTCCACAGAAGGTTTGAAAGAAAGATTGAATTAAAAAGAAAGAATAAAATTGAAAGTCTGGAATAATACATTTCAAACTTTACCAGTTTCATTGCGCAGTCCCTACCTAAGAATCGTAATCTTTTCTACTGTGTTTGCACAGTATGATTATATAACAATAAGTATTCGTACAAACACATTTAGATATAATACATACCCAGATCAAAGTCATCTGATTTGTGTCTGCACTATTTGTTATTAATCAGGCTAATTTAAACTACATATGTATTTAAAATGGTGCCACATTGAATTATTTAGTTTTATAAAAATGTGCGGAGGGAAGGCTGTGTATCTAAATATATAGGGCAATAATGGTCAACAAAATGTGTGGAGGGAAGGCTGTGTATCTAAATATATAGGGCAATAATGGTCAACAAAATGTGTGGAGGGAAGGCTGTGTATCTAAATATATAGGGCAATAATGGTCAACAAAATGTGTGGAGGGAAGGCTGGTATCCAAATATATAGGGCAATAAGGGTTTATTTAAATATGCAGAGGGAAGGCTGCGTATCTAAATATATAGGGCAATAAGGGTAAAGGGGAGGTTAGGGGTCCTAATTCATTAAGTAATTAGGGTACAGTAAAACTACTGTAAACTAGAATTCTAGTAGAGAAAAAATTAGATACTTTTAGGCAAGTCACTGCTTATTGCGGGGTGATAGTCATGCAGAAAACTCCTCTAGAAGCTTTCTCCTCTGACATTCACCCTGCATTAAGCTGTCGCCTGTCTCCAAGACTGACAATTATACTAAATTTAACATCCGGTTTACTTTACTGTGTATATTTTATCTTCGCAGGCATTGGACATTAATCGCTTCGATGCTTGGGCCAGTCATTGTATAGCCCACTGCAAGGAGATGACAGGCCAAGTTCAAGATGGAATCAACTTCATGAAAGAAACAGAAGCAAACTGGAATGTAGGTCTATTAAAATATATTCAACCCAACGAAAACGTTGATAATGTATTTCGTTTAGTAGGTAATGTTTGAAACAAAGCACCTCCTTCTTCCGCGGCTTAGATCGCGTTTGCATACACCTTGGATCTAGATGAGAGCCCTCTAATCAGGGTCTGCATGGTTTGTCATTCAAAATCCCCTAGCAAGCTAAGCCTTTCTCGCTGAGGAGAATCTTAAGGTAGACAGTGATTGCCTATTCCACTCTGACACTTCACTATTGAAAGGGTTATTAACCAATTATTCGTAACTGTTTGTCATTCAAAATCCTCTAGTAAGTTTGTCCATACTGATTTGACTCTATAGCTAACTCTTTTGGCGCCAAATTCAAAAGTGCCGTCTGCAATAATAATTTCATATTAAATATAATTCTAAACTAAGTAATAAAGATATATTAGTAAAACATTTGTTTTTATAAACCGGTATGCTTGGGCTAAAATAATACCGAAAACAATGAAGTGCCATGTAAGATGCCGCCTTAAAAAGGCGGCATCTGACCTGGGACTGCACTGTTTTCAATGGTGCCAACAGGCGACATTGGCGCCAAAAGAGTTAAACACATGTAACATGGTAAAAACGTTGTGACTCGACTGGGACTCGAACCCAGGGCCTCTGGCTTATCATGCCAACACTCTACCGACTGAGCTACCAAGCCACACAGTAAAGACTGTCAACTGCTTTACTATCTCAACCCGGCTACACACACACCGCCTCTACACAAGAATTCGTCTCGAATTCTTACTCAAAAAACACTTCACGAGTTTCTTATTATTACAAATTATCTTCATTTATAGCAATAGTTTAAACATAGTTGATTACTCATATTTTCACAGTTGTACATATATGCATTTCACAAATGACCATAATTAAATACATGTATACAAGTAAATGGGTTGGGCCACAAATTCTGACAACATTAGAAAATGTCCTCCCCATCAATACCGGTATATATCAATATATCACCCTATGGGTTATTTACGCTGGACGCCAAATGTAACATGGTGAAAAAAGTTGTGACTCGACTGAAACTCGAACCAAGGGCACCTAGCTTATCATGCCAACACTCTACTGACTGAACTACCAAGTCACTCAGTAAAGACTATCAACTGTTTCACCACAATCTCTATCTAGCTACACATAATTGGGAAATTCAAGATTGAGAGAGTTAATTAAAAGGTACATTTATCATTGTGTAATTGCAATGACTTCGTTTGTTTTAGGACACCAGCCTTCTATGCCACAACTACTGGCACTGGGCCCTCTTTCTGGTTGAACAAGGCGAATTCGAATCTGCCATTGGAATATTGGACAACCACGTAATGGCCCTACTCTTTATACTTTGGGTGCTGTTCATCTCAAACAAGAACAACAAAATACAGTAAAACCCTTTAAATCTAGTAGAGAAGAATTTGGATATTTTTACCGGGTGACTGCTTAATGCAGGGTGAAAGGAATGCAGAAAGCTCCTAAAGGAGCTTTCTGCATGACATTCACTCTGCATTAAGTTGCCACCTGTCTCCAAGACCGATATATATATTAAATTGAACGTCCGGTTTATAGAGGTTTACCTGTAATTGCACTGCGTTGGTTGTTCTCCTCCTCGTGAGTACATTCGTGTAAATCAAAAGTCAATTTATTGTCTATAACCAAAGACCGCACTGTTTACAATATCACATCAACGAAAAGTTTACGTCGTGGAAAACTGTTGCGTGCACCACTACCTTTAAACGTTCTTGATAGAATATGGTTATTTTAGTCCTACAAAATATGACATTGACAAATTGTAGATTCCAATACATATACTTACAGACACGTTACAAAATCCGTTTAGTATGCAGGTCTGTATCTGTCACTGACATTTGCAAACATTTTGGTTCCAGGTGAGACGCGGAGTAACTCTGCGTCTCACCAGGATCCAGTCTGTTTTGGCGCTCAGTAAATATTTTCTCCAAAGCTTTAGCGAATCAGGAGTAAGAAGAACTATAACGAATCAGAGTTTAAACAGCCACTATATCTATAGAAGGCTATTGCTTAGATGGTTATTTAAAAACAAGTCACCGAGCTGCCTACAGATTTTCAGATTATACTTTCTTAGCTAACTGAAGCGCTTTAAATATAATCAACAAAAATATTTAAGGGTCAGTGGTACTTTTCCTATAGGGTTTATGCAATGATCCTACAACTTTGGCATCTTGTTTTTTCCACATACATAAATGAATTCCGACAAAATTTACAGGAAGTAGTGTCACAATGCCCAACTACAGATTCCAGTGAGATTGAGTTATGCAAAGGTCCTATAGGCATCAATGGAATGAAAAAAAAAATTGTGAATTTCTGAAAATTCTCCAAAAAATCAATTTCATTTTACTCTTATCTAGAATACCAATAAACATGTATTTGGTATGTCACACATTTTGGTAAACGTTTGCATGTTCCATTATTTCCAATATTGATATGATTTTCGATTTCCAAAGCAAGGAAAGCTCCTGTTGAAAATTGTGCATTTTTTGGGTGAAAAACATCGTTTTACATTTTTTTCGCAATAGAGGCGCATAAGACTCCCACAGGTAAAATTTTCATCTGCATCCGTTATTTGAAACTCTAACAATAATTCCTGCAAATTTCGTTGGGATTAAGTGACAATGGTGAAAGATACGAAGTACCAACGTTGTGTAGGGAAACTGACCATTGACCCTTAAATTATTTTGTTGAGTATATAATCCGTACATTTCAATAAATAGTTGTGACCACCTATACATACATAAAGGATCCACATCGTGTATCCAGATAATATCCTGGATAAATTTGCATCTAACTAGGGTCAAAGCTGCTCAAAATCATTGATTCAAATTATATATATATATATATATATTGATTAGTCTTTTGACACATATTTTTGTCTCCCCAGATACTTCCATCTATGAAGAAGACACAGGTCCCTTTCTCTCACAGTGACGCAGCATCACTTTGCTTTCGTTTAGAAGCCGAGGGTAAACCTTGTTTCAATTAACTAATTTAATCAAGCCTGTTAGTACACCAGATATGAGGCTTGAATTAAAACATTTTCAATAATACAGTATAATCTCTCTATAACGGCCACTAAATTACATCAAGTAGTTTGTGTTAAAGACAGGTGACTGCTTAAAGCAAGGTGAAAGTAAAACAGAACGCTCCTATATACTTGATGTAATTTAGTGGCCGTTATAGAGAGGTTTTACTGTCGTCACGATTACACTGGATCAAAATTGAATCAGACATTATTTGTTTTCACAATAGGATAAGGGTAAAGGAAAGGGACACACTATGTATTTAAGCAGATGAATATGAAATACCTGAATTATAAATCATAATGTCGAAATACAGAACAACAAAAACCATATTGACCCATTTGAACAACACATACAATCTTCGTATCCCAAAGGGTGTCGTTGTAGAGAGGGGGCACTGTATTGAGCCATTTGAATACGGAACAGACATAAATTATCATTTGCAAACAGTACAGACCCTAGAGGAACCCTTTGGTCAGGGTATGCAGTGTTTATTATTGACAATCATCTAGCAAGTATAAACCTTTCATGCTGATTGGACTCTCTAGTTGATGGTGTTTTCCATTAGATATTCAGCATTGAAAATGTTAAACAAATTATATGAGTCCGAGTCTGAGATCATTCTCAAGTATCTGATTGGTCAGATTCTGAGCACGCTCAGAATCTGACCAATGAGATGCTTGAGAATCATCTCAGACTCAAACCAAATCAGGTCATGCAGCAGTTGCCTTTCAGGGATTGATATCACGGACAAATGGAAACAGTGTTACAATGTGGCAAAAAAACACGTTGGAAAGTGTGATGGTGTTGCTTTCTTTGACCTTCACTATGTGATGACTATGTCAGGAGCCGACAAGACAAATGAGGTAGACAGGCTTGTCCAGGGCGTAAGGGAATTTATCAAGTAAGAATATAATCAATTATTATTTATAACGTTTCCTGTCGTTGTAGGGATTAATCTTGTAAGCCAAAGATCATATGTCAGATTGTGCCTATGTGTGAAGGAAACATAATGCAGTGCAATAAACTTGAGTATTAAACTTCTAAAATCGTCATTTCTACCCAAACCTCTAGATTGTGGCGACTCTGTCTGTTCGAGACGATTCTAAAGAGTAGTGGTGACACCATTGGGTTTTGTGGAAAAACAATTGTGGAGAAAATGCATCTTATTCGGGCCTCTGAATTATTGTCGCTTGAGAAGCTAGTTTATAATATAGTTGAACTTCGTTATCTCGAACTTCAAGGGACCTTACAAATTACTTCGATATTACAGAGTTTCGAGTCATCCGATTTCTAATCTGATTAAGTTCTCAGATTCACAGCTTAATGCACGTCTAAAGTAGGAGCTTTCAATATTACCTTAGACTCATATTAAGCCGTCACATGTGTTTCTAGATATACGTAGTAATACATATCAGAGTCAGATCTATTGCATACAGTCTGATCTATCATAACTGCAAAAGCAAACAGAGACGACTCTGATCAGAAGACTCCTACAGGAGTTGTCTGATCTGTGTACTCTGTTTCCAGCGTGTAAAAAGGCGTTTATACGAAGGAAATGTTTAAAACTTCCATGACACTCACTAATTAGTACATTAATTACATTTCAGAGAGGATATGAGTGATTCACAGCCGGTTTATAACGACGTTGTCTTGCCGATTGCAGAGGCTTTCCAATCCTGGGATAACAAAGACTATGACAGGGCTGTAGAAATAATGAAACCACTCAAGTACAAGATATACAAAGTTGGGGGAAGCCATGCACAGGTGATTGATTCAATAATTCAGATAAATAAAAGTACCGTGAATCCTCATTACAACGGAGGTGTTTGTTTCCAGACATTTGCCGGTATAACGAGGTTGCCGTTTTAACGATTTTAAATATGAAATGAACCATAGGGCCAGTTTTAAACTAGTACCGATAGGTGAACGCTTAATGCAAAAAACAAGAAGTGCAGAACGCTCCCTTTGGGAGCTTTTTGCACTTCTTGTGTTCTGCATTAAGCGATCATCTGTCTTATTGGCATTGCGCCTATTTATTCAGTGGTTGTTTCAAAGACTGAATGGTAATTTTGTTTCAATGCATACTGCCGGTATAGGGGTATGTAGGTAATAGGTTTAAGGGTAAGAATCAAGAATATAAGACATATACGACCAGTTTAGACCAAGCTAAATACAAAACTACTGCAGGAGATGTTTTACCAGAGTCTGCACTGTTTGTCATAAAAATCATTTTCATCCGTGAAAAAAATGATATAATTATTATTCAAAAAGAGAGGAGTCTGTTGAAACTATTCGTCAGGTTTACCCATTTGCTCCCACTGGATTCTTCCATGCTTATATATTGGATTAGTCTATCTTTTATCTAAGGGAAGTCTGGTCAAAATTTTCATTTTTGTTTTGTTTTAAATTGAATTTCCTATCAGCAAACAGTGTAGACTCTGATCAGACGCCGCATTATGCGGCGTCTGGTCAGAGTCTACACTGTTTGCCTACGTCCAATAAATGGGATCGTGGGAGCAAATGGGTTAAGGGTTAAAGAAGGTTCATATACTGTTTGTGTTGTATGTCCTGTGTGTACACTGTATATATGTTGTTTGTTGGTTTCTTTCAGAGGGATATCTTTAATCTATTCACTATTCAGGCAGCTTTAAGATCAAACAAACCCGAAAATAAAAAGTATGCAAGGTAGGTAAAAATGTTAACGGAATATTTATATAAATAATTAGTCAATACTCAGCCAATTATGAATAGTGTACAAATTTAATGTTGTTTTATAATATATTCAGACAACCATATTTTTTTGTAAAAGGCAAACACGTCACAATAAGCAAATCGAGATTTGTATCATTTAAACATACACGAAAACACATGACATACCCAGGTAAGACGTTTCATAAGGAAAAATCTGAACTGGGTCTTCCAAATTTTATTGACTTATCTAGTAAAGAATTAATCATAAACATTTCAGTATGCGAAATAAATAATCTATATTGACTGCTCAAATATCCATACAATATAGGTCAAGATTCAAGAACGACAAATACGCCTAACCCATTATGACGAAGTTTCTAAACAAACGTACAGTTTATTCGGTTATGTTCACTGCCAAACATAAACCCTTTCGGTGCCAAATTTCTAATTGTCGTCTGCAATCCAAGTTTGTTAAATCATTCAGTCAAATAAAGAAATGAGATAAGTAAATTCAAATTTCAAAGGAATAAAGCACATATATAGAAATAGAGATTGAGACAAACAGTGAAGTCCCTGATCAGACGCCGCCTTTTCAGGGCGGCGTCTGATCTGGGACTGCACTATTTGTCGTGGTGCATTTATGCGACTGCGGCGGTAAAAGGGTTAACATATGTTATTTTTCACAAACTGGATACATTAAAACCTGTCTTAAGCGACCATTCATTGAGTTGAAAACAGGGATTTTGAATAGCAGGTGGTTGGTTAATGCAAGTCCAAAGTAATGCAGAAATCTACAATAGGAGCATCTGCATTACTTATGACTTGCATTAAGCTACCACCTGCCCTAAATACCCATCATTTCACGTCTTTTCAATGGTCGCTTAAGACAGGTTTTGTAATTCCTGTGCAAATTGTTATGACTTTCTGCAACGATAAAGACGTCTATAAAATATTTAATCCATAGGTGACGGAGTCTGATTTTGTTGTGAGCGAATATCTGTGGTATTTCTTGAATCCCAGCGTTTACTGCAATTAATTTTGTTTTCAGGCTTCTACTTAATGAGAGGAGGTGTGTCAGAGGCGACACACCTTTAAATTTAAGACTTATGCAACAAGCTTCAGAAGAAGAAGACGATTGAACAAACATACCGGTTTCTACGTGTGTGTTGTTGTCATATATAAGTGGACGAAATTAGAGATACAGTTATCTAAATGTATTTTAGACTACATATATAGACTTTGTATGATTTAAGCATCGTTATACATGAAACCAGTTGTTATCTGTTTTGATCAGATCAGACACTGCATTTTTCAATATCACAAAACGGACCAAATATGTTTCACTCTTTCGCTGCCAATGTCGCATCTGTAATATCCTATGCAAATAGATTGGATACAGATGAGACACCGAGTATCTCAGTGCCTCATATTGACGACTTTTGACGACTCTGTAAAAGTCACTTTGTGAAACCACTGTGATAAATAGAGCATTTACTCCTATAGGAGCAAAAGCTCTATTTATTACAATGGTTTCAAACTACAAAATTCTTAAGTTTTCCTTTTCTCTAGTCCATGCTCCTTTTCGGTAGATTTATTCAAAGAGGTTGTATCTAAAAAAAATAGCCTATGAAGGTTAAACAAGTGTGTCCTGATGAGACGCCACGTTACCCGGGGTCTGATCTGGATCCAATATGTTACAAATGTCAGCCATGTCGACGAATGGTTAAGGTTAAACCTTTGTAGAATGTATCTGTCCGAAATCAGGTCAGTGGGCTTGAGAGAATGATACGACACAAGATGGTCGTCAACAGACTTTCTGTATACATTAGAATCTGTCTTAACCCTTTCGGCGCCAAATTTCTAATTGTCGTCTGCAATTCCAAGTTTGTTAAATCACTCAGTAAAATAAGGAAATGAGATAAATAAATGCAAATCTCAAAGAAATAAAGCACATATATAGAAATAGAAATTGAGACAAATAGTGAAGTCCCTGATCAGACGCCGCCTTGAAAAGGCGGCGTCTAATCTGGGACTGCACTATTTGTCGTGATGCATTTATGCGATTGCGGCGGTGAAAGGGTTAAGCGCCATAACCATCAGGTCTAATTATGGGTCTGTACGGCATGTGATAGCTTAATGCAGGCCAAAAATAATGCAAAAAGCTCCTTTAGGAACTGTCTGTATTACGTTTGCCCTGTATTAAGCAAGCACCTTCTGAAGGCTCCTATGTCAAATAAGTGATTGGCCGCCTAGGATAGATTCTACTGCAGTCTTAAATATCGAATCACAGGTAATATCAACCATACATTATGCGTTTTCTTTTTTGTATTCCAGATTTTTATGTTCTGTATCGTATTAGTGTTTCATTGGTGCAAGTATACTGGTCGTACGTTTTATGTACGCAAAATGTGCATTTTGTTTACAATATATATACGGTATTTGTTTTTTATTTTTGTACTTAGAATTTTATAAGTTCAGTTAGTTTACTTGTTTGTATTTAATTATTTTAAACCTTTATTCAAATTATTGGCATTTTAATGCATTTGCAACAAAGATAGACGATGTAGGAGCTGTCTGATCATGGTCTGTAGGAGCTGTCTCATCAGGGTCTGAAGGAGCCGTCTGATCAGGGTATGTAGGAGCTGTCTGATCAGGGTCTGCAGGAGCTGTCTCATCAATGTTTGTAGGAGCCGTCTGATCAGGGCCTGTAGGAGCTGTCTGGTCAGGGTATGTAGGAGCTGTCTCATCAGGGTCTGTAGGAGCCGTCTGATCAGGGTCTGTAGGAGCCGTCTGAGCAGGGTCTGTAGGAGCTGTCTCATCAGGGTCTGTAGGAGCTGTCTCATTAGGGTTTAGGAGCTGTCTCATCAGGGTCTGTATGAGCTGTCTCATCAGGGTCTGTAGGAGCTGTCTCATCAGGGTCTGCTCTGTTAGCTTATGGAATAATATGAATTATACATATTTTACAAGAGTCGAAACCCTCCTTGATCGTGCACCATAATAAATATTAACCATTTCCCTGTTATATGGTTATTCCAAATGTCAGTACCTCCTGAATAGTCATGGACAAAATAGTTATAATGGAAGTTGGAAGGTGGAAAATCGTAGCCATTTTAGAAAGTAAAGAAACAGATATTTCAATTTCCATTAGTAAACAGAGCAGACACTGATCAGACGGCTCCTATAGGAGCCGCATGACCTGGGTTTACTCTGTTTGCAAATGCGTGAAAACACGTTTATATGAGGGAAAGAGTTTGGCTAAACAATATGCATACACACATTGTTTCTTACATGAATATTCATTGGGTAAAGGGTGATAGATAATAAATGATAATATTAAATGACGTAAACATTGGTACCGGTGTGTTTGTTTTCCTTTTCAGTCCTATGTACAGTGAACCCTCGTTACAACGGATGTGTTTGTTTCCAGACATTTTGCTGGTATAACGAGGTTGCCGTTATAATGAGTTTAAATATGAAAGGAACCATATGGCTAGTTTTAAACTAGTACCAACAGGTGAACGCTAATGCAGAACACAAGAAGTGCAAAAAGCTCCCTTTAGGAGCTTTTACACTTCCTGTGTTCTGCATTAAGCGATCACCTGTGTTATTGGCATTGTACCTATTTATTCAGTGGTCGTTTAAAAGACTAAACGAAAATTTTGTTTCAATGCACACTGCCGGTATAACGAGGGTGCCATTGTAACGAATGCCGGTATAATGAAGGTTCACTGTAGTATGCTTTATACCAAAATGTCACGCATGCGTATAAAATGAATGTCTGTTCATATATCACAGTTGCATTTTCTCCCAATTCGTATAAGATCTTGAAGAGCTATTAAACCATTCCTGCATATTGACGCCTTTTGACGCTTCTGAAAACGTCACGATTTGATATCATTGGCTCTATTTATAACAATGGTTTCAACATAATTCTAACACGTTCATTTTCTCTAGTAAATGCTCCTTTTCGGTAGATTTATTCAAAGAGGTTGGATCTAAAAATAGCACATGAGGTAATGGGTTAAAGAGTATCAAACATCTTTGATTTTCACGAGGTGCCGAATCACTTGGCGTCTCAGTACAGTACACACTGTTGTATAGCTCGAACAATTTGACCTGGACCCTGACCTTCTTAATTTGCATAAATAAAAATTCGTAACCTTGCACGGGTTTATCCTCGGCACGTGTTCCGGTAAGTAACTATGCATGGACACACTCGTTATTGTATGGTTTACATATGCACGGGTTAATTTCAGCGAGAATAGACTAAACGATTTACCGGCGGAGTTTTATTTATACAGCGTCATCTCTCTCATGTATTCTGCATAAAGGTGAGAGGGTCCAGGTCAAATTGTTCGAGCTGTAAATACGTGCCAGGTTGCACGTAGACCGTAAAACATTTACTAAATAAAGACACCTTTCTGCGCCTTTGCAAACAGAGTAGACCCAGATCAGACGGCTCCTGTAGGAACTATCTGTTTGCTTATATGACCCTACAGTGACTACTATGATGAAACGTTCCTTTGTGCATATGCCATTATTAAAATGAATCTAATTAATATCCATGACATCATTATTTTTTTTGCAAGAATAATCATGGAGTATAGTTAAACAATAAATCTAAGCATGTACCCATTTATTGTCCCATGTCGCCGAAGATGAAATTTATCATATGATTTTTGAAACTGGTTATATTGCAAGAACATGGTATTTTATGCTTCATTGCATTATAAAACACTTTTAATCGGCTAATGTGAGGCAGTCAGTAGATAATCCAAAAAAGTTCAGTAAACCCTCTCTATAACGGCCACTAAATTGCGTTAATTAGTTGGTATTAAGGGCAGGTGGCTGCTTAAAGCAAAGTGAAAGTAAAGCAGAACGCTCCCATAGGAGCGTTCTGTTTTACTTTCACATTGCTTTAAGCAGTCCCCTGCCTTTAACACAAAATACTTCATGTAATTTAGTGGCCGTTATAGATAGGTTTAACTGTATATTTAAACCATCTAATATAGTTTACAACAAATTACATTACTGTAGAGCCTGTCTTCAGCGGACACCAAAAAGAGATCTAATTATGGGTACTTAAGGCAGGTGGAAGCTTAATGCAGGTCAAAAGTAATGCGAAAAGCTCCTATAGGAGCTTTCTGCATTACTTTTGTCCTGCATTAAGTAACCACCTGCATTTTACTTTCATATAAATAAATGAATGGCCGCGTAAGACAGGTTCTACTCTACTTCCGTTTAAATAAATGCATAGAAACACACACACACACACACACACACACACACACACACACACACACACACACACACACACACACACACACACACACACACACACACACACACACACACACACACACACACACACACACAACAGCCATATAGGTGTAATATCAACATTTATCTGTCCATAGAAACACACACACACCAGCCATATAGGTGTAATATCAACATTTATCTGTCCATAGAAACACACACACACCAGCCATATAGGTGTAATATCAACATTTATCTGTCCATAGAAACACACACACAACAGCCATATAGGTGTAATATCAACATTTATCTGTCCATAGAAACACACACACAACAGCCATATAGGTGTAATATCAACATTTATCTGTCCATAGAAACACACACACAACAGCCATATAGGTGTAATATCAACATGTATCTGTCCATAGAAACAAACACACAACAGCCATATAGGTGTAATATCAACATGTATCTGTCCATAGAAACAAACACACAACAGCCATATAGGTGTAATATCAACATGTATCTGTCCATAGAAACAAACACACAACAGCCATATAGGTGTAATATCAACATTTATCTGTCCATAGAAACACACACACAACAGCCATATAGGTGTAATATGAACATTTATCTGTCCATAGAAACACACACACAACAGCCATATAGGTGTAATATCAACATTTATCTGTTCATAGAAACACACACACAGCAGCCATATAGGTGTAATATCAACATTTATCTGTCCATAGAAACACACACACAACAGCCATATAGGTGTAATATCAACATTTATCTGTCCATAGAAACACACACACAACAGCCATATAGGTGTAATATCAACATTTATCTGTCCATAGAAACACACACACAACAGCCATATAGGTGTAATATCAACATTTATCTGTCCATAGAAACACACACACAACAGCCATATAGGTGTAATATCAACATGTATCTGTCCATAGAAACAAACACACAACAGCCATATAGGTGTAATATCAACATGTATCTGTCCGTAGAAACAAACACACAACAGCCATATAGGTGTAATATCAACATGTATCTGTCCATAGAAACAAACACACAACAGCCATATAGGTGTAATATCAACATGTATCTGTCCATAGAAACACACACACAACAGCCATATAGGTGTAATATGAACATTTATCTGTCCATAGAAACACACACACAACAGCCATATAGGTGTAATATCAACATTTATCTGTTCATAGAAACACACACACAACAGCCATATAGGTGTAATATCAACATTTATCTGTTCATAGAAACACACACACAACAGCCATATAGGTGTAATATCAACATGTATCTGTCCATAGAAACAAACACACAACAGCCATATAGGTGTAATATCAACATGTATCTGTCTATTATTCCTTTTAATAAATATTTTGGTTTAGAAATATAAAAACATTGAGCTTATCCATAGTAAACAGTAATGTATAAGACCTGTAACAAATAAGTGTTCATCGTAAACCCTAATATATATAGTCCAGTAGGAGCCGTCTGATCAGGGCCTGCTCTGTTTGCTTATGTAATTATATAGATCTGATTCTACAGTTTTACCAAGATAAAAACGTTTCTGGTTAATGTGTCATTATAAATACGAAGCTTCAATTTCATATTGATGATGTCATCATAATCATTCAGTGAAGGATTAACACATTTAACCCATTACATCATAGGCTATTTTTAGATCCAACCTTTATTATTACATCTACCGAAAATGAGCATTTAGTAACAAAAAAGAAAATTTTAGAATGTGTAGTTTTGAAACAATTGTGTAGTTTTGAACTCCTAGGGAGTAAATGCTCTATTTAATGGTCTCAAAAAGTGGCTTTTTAAAAAGGCGTCAAAAGGCCTCTGTAGGAGGACTGGGATTGGGTTAATCATCCTTAGTTTAACCCATTTGCTCCCAGTGGATTCTTCCATGCTTATATATTGGATTAGTCTATATTTTATCTAAGGGGTGTCTGGTCTAAATTTTCATTTTTGTTTTATATTGAATTTCCTATCAACAAACAGTGTAGACTCTGATCAGACGCTGCATAATGCGGCGTCTGGTCAGAGTCTACACTGTTTGCCTACGTCCCATATATGTGATCGTGGGAGCAAATGCGTTAATGCAGGTCAAAGGTAATATAGTTAGCTCCAATAAAGGCTTTCGGCATTACTTTGCCCTGTATTGATTTTTTTTAAATTCCTATTTAAATAAATGAATGACCACTTAGGAGAGATTCTAACTTTATACCATTTTAAACGATGTTTATTTTCAACATTGTTTGACGGTATGATCTTTCAAAATAATTTGTAACGCAAATAAATTGAAATAATGCAGACTGATCTAAGTTTACACCGTTCATACATGTAACTCTTGGCATAAACGTTCTCGGTAAAAGAAGAATAAAATGGGTGCTAAAAAGATAACTTTAAAACATGAAACAGATATATCTGTACATGAATTACCTCCCTTGATCCTCTCGGCGTAACGTGGCCCGAAGTGGTGCGCTGTTTGCATCTTAGGTTCTCAACAGAAATTATACATAAAGGTCTTTCGTTTGACCACCCGGGACCTCAACACGACAATGTACAATTAATCTGTTGGATTTGTTTGGTGTTGTTGTTGTTGTTTTTGTTATTGTTTTTGTTGATATAATAACCTGCTTTTTGGAGAGACGGTATTACACCCAGATCAGATGGTTTCTGACCGGGATTTGCTCTGTTTGCCTCTGGGATGATATATGTCTGTTGTTTGATTAACCCTTTACACGATGTATATTCAGGCAAGAACTATGGATATCATGAATATCAATTCACTGTGTTTTTATAATGGAACTACATGTGTGAACAAAATATCTTTATACATATAGTTACAGAAACTGTAGAATCGGATCTAAATTATATCAACAGCAAAAAGAACGGACCCTGATCAGACGGATCCTATTAGAGCTGTCTGATCTGGGTCTACTCTGTTTGCAAAGGCATAAACAGGTGTATTTATGGAGTAAAAGGTAAAAAGATAAAACTCTCGGCCGTGGATCTCTTTTAAGAACATTAGAATCTGTTTTAAGCAACCGTTCATTTATTGAATACATGAGCTTTAAAAAGCAGGTAGTTGCTTAATACAGGGCAAAAGTAATGCAGAAAGCTCCTATAGGAGCTTTCTGTATTACTTTTGACCTGCATTAAGCTACCACCTGCCTTACAGACCCACAATTAGACCTCTTTTTGATGGTCGCTTAAGACAGGTTCTACTGTATATTGTACTTTACTGTATCTATAATAACATGGGTGGCACAGAAACAGTGTCCTCTGGATGTGTAAAGAGTGTAGACACCGATCGGTTTTTAGGTTTGAGACACAATGTATTCAGGGTTATGCAACGTAACTTCTATTTTAATAAAGCGGCATTTAAAGGTGGTCTAACTCTGTGCTAAAGTCAGGTAGTAGCTTAATGCAAGACGAAAGTTAAGAGGAAATAGAGGAAGGCACAGAGAGAGACAGACAGACAGAGAGACAAACATAGAGAGAGATGGGAGAGAGGAAGAGACACAGACACATAGAGACAGACATACAGACATTCAGACAGACAAAGTCAGGGAGAAAGAGAAATAGAAACAGACAAACAGTGAGAGACATAGAGACAGAAAGACAGGGAGAGACAGAGAAAAATATTGAAATAGAATAGACAGGCAGAAACTTTTCAAAGTCTAGATATCTATTTCTGTGACATTCAAAACCTTAACCTTTTCGCTGCTAAACTCTGTCGTCTGCAAACTTTGTCGTCTGCTACAAATGTTCACTCTTTTGATGTTCTTCATTTTTGTTTCAAAAACATAGTAACAGTAACAAACAGTTTGGATTCTGATGAGACGCCGAGTTACTCGGTGTCTCATCTGGATCCAAACTGTCTGCATAGTTAATCACATATCCGGCATTGGCAGCGAAAGGGTTAACACCCCTACCAATTAAAACTCACATACCAATACTTACAATAAGATAAAGAAAAGATATAACTATGTGGTCATTAAATTTCCATTATTGTCTGTACTATACAACAGAACCCGTCTTTAGCGGCCATTCATTGATTGAACATCGGAGTCTTAAAAAGGTGGTTGCTTAATGCGGGTCAAAAGTAATACAGAAAGCTCCTGTAGGAGCTTTCTGTATTACTTTTGACCTGCATTAAGCTACTATTTGCCTTATAGACCTATAATTAGACCTCGTTTGGATGGCCGCTTAAGACAGTATCTACTACAGTTAACAGCCCTCTTTATAATTATTCCAGCGCTGTTTATAATTGCTCAATCATAGCATTTTTTGTTTCCGTTTGTTTACTGCCAGCAATTTATTCCGATCTTCCATACAAAGGCGATTTTGTCGACAAAGTAGAATACAGCAATAGCCCAAACGAAAACTTAGAAGAATTAGCCACATTATTACATTGCGTTGGTGTACATGCTTAAACCAGTCTTAGTGGCAGTCAAACAGTGTAGACCCAGTCCATGGCAGCCATATTGTCTCCGACGAGGCAACTGATCTGGATCTGCACTGTGCGGCACACACTAGTATGTACAGTATTGTCTATTCAGCATATGAAACACTATTGCTACTTATCAGATGTTCTGTGGATGACATTGAGTTGAATCTAGGTATATACTGTAAGTACTACATGTATTATGTCAATAACCCATTCCTTCATATTGATACCCTTTGACACCTCTGTAAAAGTCACTTTTTGAAACCACTGTGATAAATAGAGCATTCAAATTTTGCTCCATAGGGGCAAATGCTCCATATATCACAATGGTTTCAAAACTAAACAAATCTAAAAAAAAATCTTCTTTTCTCTAATAAATGCTCCTTTCCGTTGGAGTTATTCAAAGAGATTAGGTCTAACAATAGCCTATGGGGTAATTGGTTAAAGCTGGTTTGTCAAGGCGCAGCTCATATATTATGTGTATGTAATTAAAAATAAATGAATAACAAATTCAGGACAGCCCCGAAATTTCGTCTGGATATATATTACAGTTGATTCTGTTGTTTCAATTTTCCCACGTGATAAGGTAAGCATTTTAATTCGTTTGGCGCCAAAAAAATTTCGTTTGCAGAAAGTGTAGTCTTCTGTTAGTTTTATAGTTCTTCAAGTTCTTCTCTAAAATTTAATTGATGTGTCAAACCGTTTGGATCCTGATGAGATGCCGAGTTACACGGCGTCTCATCTGGATCCTAATTGTTGCTAAGATAATCACAGTTGTACCCATTGCAGCAAGCTCTGTGGGTCGTTTTACTGTAAAATGAGATAATAGAACACCACACTGTCTAGATCTGATAAGCGAGTTTAGTAATTTATTAACCCATTCCCTCATATCGACGACTTTTGACGACTCTGTAAAAGTCACTTTGTGAAACCATTGTGATAAATAGAGCATTTGCTCCTATAGAGCTCTATTTATCACAATTATTTCAAACTAAAAAATGCTAAATTTTTCCTTTTCTCTAATTAATGCTCCTTTTGGGTAGATTTATTCAAAGACGGATCTAAAATAGCCTATGGGGCAAAGGGTTAAATAGTTCCAGTTTCAGTTCCTATTATTAGTTCCCTGTCGGCGGAAGCCGAAAGGAACTGTAGTTACAGGTTTCGTCTGTATGTCCGTCTGCCCGGTTGTTCGTCCGTCCGCCCGTCCGTCATTGCGCATCAATCAGTTGTCCGGACTGTTTTGGAAGTGTTTTGAGATATTAACTTTATATTTGATAAACAGCTGACTCAAGATGAGTTACAGCTGAAATTTGAATCTCGGTACGGTTGAATATTTTCTGCCAGAGTTGAACTTGATATTTTTTCTGCAAATGTCCGGACATTTATTTGAAGTGGTTTGAACTATTAACTTTATACTTGGTATAAAGCTAAATCTAGATGAGATACAGCTTCGAAGCTCGGTCTGGGTGAATGTTTTTGTTAGAGTTATGGTTCTTGAGCTTGAAATTATTGTGAATAGGTACGCAGCTTTTGAACTTTTGAGTTAACAGAAAAAAAACCTGCATGGCCTTATTAGATGACATGGTTTGACAGATGTCGTAACTCTTCTATGAAGTTATCTCCCTTGTTTGACTTACAACTTTGGGTAAAAGTGCCTTTAAAAAAAGGGGAAAAAAAGAAGCTACAAGGGATATTGTCATGAAGCTCATGTTTGTGATCTTTAATTGTATATTTTGTGTCAGAATTCATATACATGTATTTGATTCACTAAGTATGATATTCAGATTATTGTATGAATATGCAGCGCGTGAGGGCTTTTCATTAAATTGTGGCAAAGAAATCAACCGGTATGGGACTTTGTCATTGCTTTCAATGCTCACATAACTTGTTTCTTCTATATCTTCATGGCAAACTATTTTCTGGTCAGCAAATAGGGAAGGGGGTTGAGGTCTTGGGGGATTTAGCGTAAGTTATTTTTTTCCAAACCAGTACGAAACGATAAAATGAATGTAATTATGCATTTTTGTAATTCAGTTTTGTTTGTAAACACTTGAAGTTGTGTTAACATTGCTGAAGTGATTAACCCTTTCCTCCATGAATATGCATGCAACATATAATGACATCATGCATATTAATTATATTAATTTGTTTTAATTACACATGGACACCGGTTTTTTTAGCTAAGTCAGAAACTATAGAATTATATCTATATATCATAAGCAAACAGAGCAGACCCTGATCAGACGGCTCCTATAGGAGCCGTCTGATCAGGGTCTGCTCTGTTTGCAAAGGCATAGACATGCGTATTTAGCAAGTAAAGGGTTAAGCCTTTACTCCGGAGATACGAATTTTGCTAACTCTGTAGACTCAAATCAGAAAGCTCGTATACCTGCGTTACTCGAAAGTCTCTTCTAGATCCGAGTCAGCTCGCTGTTAGTGAGACAGAGGTTAATGACTTGTATTTAGTCATTTTCATCGAAGACAGATCAAACAAAGTGTTTAGATTCCAGATCTGAGTCTGTAAACATGTGTGATTGCGTTGACTTTTACTAACTAAAGGGACATTATCGTAACCCCTGATTGACGGATTCTGCCCCTTGTTTAACCTCTTTTCTCTGCGAAATAAACACCTGCTCAACTCGTGGTCCTAAAGCAAGCATGGCTACTTCCGAATCGATCAAGCTTTTGAGAAGCAATTCATCAAATCGCAAAAGTTTTGAGAAACTACTAACAGAGTGTCAAACAGCTTAGATCCAGATGAGACGCCGAGTTACTCGGCATCTCATCTGGATCCAAGCTGTTTGCAAATGCGAGTCTGGTCTCGGATTAAGGATTACAGTAAAACCTGCCTATAACGGCCACTCAAGTGTATTAATTAGTTGGTATTTAGGGCAGGTGGCTGCTTAAAGCAAGGTGAAAGTAAAATAGAACGCTCCTATAGGAGCGTTCTGTTTTACTTTCACCTTGCTTTAAGCAGCCACCTGCCTTTAACACAAAATACTTGATGTAATTCAATGGCCGTTATAGAGAGATTTTACAGTAATTAATTGATTGATAACGTTTGGCGAAAGAATGAAAGAGTTAACTCTTTACTCCATCGTCTCATTCATACTTATTAATATGCATTCATGATATCATTATTTCTTTACATGCATGTTCAGCAGATAAAAGCATGCGTTTAATCAATACACCATTAACATTCAAAATAAAAGATATCGCGTGGTGTAATTATTTCTTACACTGATATTCATGAGGTCGGTGACAATTCTTCATACAGCATACGATATTTACAGCTATATGATATAGTCAAACAACTAGGTCTGACGTGTCAAAGGTCAGCCGAGTCCATTTTTTAGGGAGATCAGCATTCCGCATGTTCTCGGACCATTTTTTATACAGACGAGTTTAGTATATATGATAAAATTGAAAGCGGAATTATTGTCAGCAGTTTAGCTCAGTGGGTAAAGTCTAGGTACGCAGAAGACATTGCGAGAGTAGTTTTTTATTGAGCGTGGGTTCGAATCCCGTGTCGACCTTAAACTTTTTAAAAAAAATTAATGAATAGTAGAGTATTATTTTATGTCATATTGTATAATTGTTATGGCCATTTATGCACATGGTCGTCTATGTTAGGGAAGGGTGCCTTTGTTTGAGTTCGAGTCCTATATTAGCCATATTTTCAATAATAAATCGATGCTAAAATATGAATATCAATATAAGTTTTAGCAAATGTCTTGTACTAGTGACTTCTTAATGCACAACAAAACTAATGCTCTTAAGGGAACTTGCCTTAATATTTTGGCAAAAAAATTATTTTAGGTTGATGCGAGACTCGAACCTGCGCCTAATAAAATGTTCGCCGATCAAATACTTCTTTATGGTCCTACGTCTTATCCACTACGCTATATTTCCGATAACTAATGCGCTTATTCTTTATGCCTATAACTAAACAGTTTCTTTTATAAATGGCACGTGGATATCCGAAATGCTGATCTCCCTTAAAAATGGACTCGGCGAACCCGTGACCCGTCAGACCTAGTTGTTTGACTATACACTGTATCATATTAATATCGTGACTCACCTATACAAGAAAATTTCTCAATTGCGGCACTGAAATGCAGCCTGAGTCTTTCTACAGTAAAACCTGTTTTAAGCGATCATTAAAAAGATCTGTGGCCGTTATGTTATGTGGTAGCTTAATGCAGGGTATATGTAGGGCCTAATGCAGGGGAGCTTTCTGCATTACTTATTCCCTGCATTAAGCGATTACCTACTTTTTAGAATATTGTATCAACATTTACCCTTTCAACCGGATACACGCACTCAACGCCATTTGCAAACCGTGTAGACCCAGATCAGATGGCTCCTAGAGGAGCTATCTGGTCAGGATCTGCACGGTGTGTTATTCAATATCCTCTAGCAAAGCATTTCATACTTAGTGGACTCTATACTTAACCCTTTCCCTCATATACACGCGTTTTCGCGCATTTGCAAACAGAGTAGACTCTGATCAGGGTCTGCTCTGTTTGCTAACTGAATTCACCACTCTGAAAATTCTTGATTGAAAGGGTTAGAAGGTCTGACTGTATAATATGCTTAGGGAAAAGGTCATCTTTATCAAACTATTGTCGAATACCCTTTTCCCGATAAGTATTCGTGCAAGAAATCATGACAACATGGGTATTTATTAGCTTTTTTTCAGCGGCTAGCTGTCTATTTTCACTTTTGTTCTAGTTTTCCACCAATGAGAAACTGTTACATTGTAATTTGCATATGACCTAGCAGTAAACTGTATTTTCATTAGTGAATAACTTGACTGGCATACAACCTTTTTATATGCCTCTACACATTGCGAAACTATGTAAAATTCTGATATACAGTCTACTAACGTGTCGAATTTCCTGGGGTAATTATTACGATATTGCAGTTATTTCAAACACCATGTTTTATGATAATTAGCTGCTTCGGCCTCGCAAATTGAATTCAATGCAATAATTAACATAATCACAACACATGTAAGGCACCATGTTACACAGACATGTTCTATAAACTTCTAAGAGTTCAGTCAAAACGCCATATAGTACAGACAGTAATTATTTACGCAGATATTTAGCATGGGACCGAAGACTGTCGACTGTCGAAAGTTCTGTTCTTAAAATAGATTTTAAGACCTGGAAATTCCCATAAAATCAAAGTACTGATGTACTGATATTTATCACCTCATGGTAATGGTTGCTGAGCAATATTACCAGTTTGTCGAAACCTCTATTAAACTTTCAAACCTTTACTATCATTTTTGCTATCAATTAATACAACATTTGATCATAAGTCCACTTTTACGAACAGGTAGTTTGCCGAAACCACCATAATTCACAGGCAGTGCTATAGGAAATAAAGAAGAAGGGTTGTTTAGTATATTAGAGTAGTGGTATTAATAGTATTAATTACTATCCCCGACCAAAGCACCGAAACACTGGTTGTTGGCTCTCTTTGATATAAAGCTACTTACTGAAGGCTATTACTATGGCTCTATCACATGGGGCTTGGGCTCACAGAGTAGGTTATATTGTTTTAAAAATACATGTAGATTCAGTTAATGATGTCATTAATGATGATGCACACAAGTCGATTAAAGCGTTGATCTAGGCTAAATAAATACAGTTCTTTATGGAATTATAGACTCTGCACAAACAAAAACTTTATGCTGAAAGTGTATTCAATTTCTTATCTTCATATCAATACAAATGTAAGCGCTTTCATGTACATTTTATAAAATGTAAACTAAAGAACTAACCTGAGATAGTTTTAAAACATTACTTTGACATCGTACATTTTAAAAGTGATTTCCTATACAAGCAACTTGAAATATATCAATAAACGCTTCTTCTACTCCCAATTCATTTTCATTGCATGCTTCTCTGCTAGTATAATAACATGCAGCCCTTCATAGATCTAGTTCTCTGTACTAGTAGAATCTCCAAACATTGAAATGAATATTGCAGAGATTGTTTTGTACATTGTGTCAATATTTGAATGCCGCTGAATATCTTTTTAAAAGATATTTCTTGTTTATAATGTAAACTTTTCAAGGGAATTATTTGCTTTACCAAAATATATAGATATATATAATTCTATAGGAGCCGTCTGATCTTGGTCTACTCTGTTTGCAAATGCGTGAAAATGCGTTTAAAATATGAAGGAAATGGTTAAGCCCATGAATATACTTTAAAGAAATAATAACATCGCGAATATCAATCATCTGAATTTTTATAATTTTATATGAACACGTGACATTTGACTTCGACAGAAGCTGCACAATTAGGTCTATATAAATATTTAACTCTTTACTCCATAAAAACGCCTTTGCAAACAGAGTAGACCCAGATCAGATGGCTCCTACAGGAGCCATCTGAAAAGGGTCTGCTCTGTTTGCTTGTGATATAATATAGGTATGATTCTATAGTTTCTGTCTTGGCTAAACTCGTCCTGGGCCCGTGCGCTATTATAGCAATTATTCTACGTAATTAATGTGTATGACGTCATTATTTCTTACATGAATATTCATGAAGGAAAGGGTTAAGATAACAGAGTCTAGTCTGAGTCTACTCTGCAAAGACGTGGAAATTCGTGTTTATGAAATAAGCTGTTAACATGGTTGTAGTCTCTTATTTCGCCGACAAACTCAGTCTTGCTGCTACTCATTAAAAGTGTCTCGGAGTAGCATTTCTAATGAGTAGCCGCAAGATAGGGTTGGGGGGGCATGTAAATACACGTGAAGGATATTGTACGGTCTTATATCGCGACGGACATGGCCGTACAATATCACACTTGTCGCCAATTAACCTTACTAATAGGTAAATTCTTACAACTCTACACCATTTAGATAATACTCTACAGAAAGAAGATAAAATGGCGGAGGTTTTAATTGCTGCTGACAAATTTATACAGATAATTTAAGAGACACTCCTGCAAAAATCATATGCCTTCTCTTCTACTGTTATGAACCAGATCACTGATACTGTTCTCAGTGCAGGTTAATAATAAGATCTAGATGTTTTATTACACGCTTATCAAAAGTCCGCTTCTTGTCTAAGGCTCTGACTGTACGTAGTATGTACATGTAGACTGTGATTAAAGTCACCTACGAACACACACCCCTACCGGTGTTTTGAGCTATTAATAGTACCAGCTGATCAAGCTTAACGTATATGTAAACAAATCATATAGCGGCTTTAACACACAGACAACTTGAGACTATTTCATTTTCATTCTGTATCTCTATACCGGGCTAGCGACAGGACTTTGACTAATTGTGTACAGACAGTGGGAAATTGCGTGTGTTATTATACATCGTGTATAGTTGGCATACAAGTTTACTTCGTGTGTGTGTGTATCGGAGGATATGTTAGCTTAACTGCTCTTCGCCAGTACCATAAAACAGTGAGTTTAATTGTCGTGTAGTATATATGCAGTGTATCTCAGTAATCAAATACTGTTAAACCTGTTTAAGGTACCACTCTGCTGTTTTAACATTTCGCCTCATTCGTATTCATGTAAGAAATAATGGCATCATGCATATTTATTAGCTGATGTTTTATAATATCAAATTATCGACGGATTTGTTTGCTTTAAACGAAAGCTAGGATCACATCTACATGTATACTATGTCTAAGCAAACAGAGCAGACCCTGATCAGACTGCTCCTTTGGGAGTCTAATCCACATGTGTGCACTCTAAATGGTGATATCGAGCTACTTTCGGTTTCGGACGATATCCCTTCTTATCTGCGTCTGGTGTGCAATAGCGTTCATGAATATGAGCGAGTGGGTTAATTAAGCGATCACTCCACTTTTAACCACAGGTGTTTGGCACGTGTCCTGGTTTTCAACCCCCGTCCCATTTACTACCCCATACCCATCCCTGCTACACCCCCCCCCCCCCCCCGCCCCTTTCCCCTTTGAAAAAAAGTCCAAACATGTTGAAATATTGTCAACATTTCATAAAATGAAATTTGCAATTTATTTCTTTGTTATTTTTTCAAATGCTTTAAAAGTCATAAATTATGACATACTTTTGAAAAACAAATAAATTGCAAATGTTGGAGCCATCTGGTCAGGGTCTGCGGGTCTGCTGTTTGCTTATGGAATAATACAGGGCTACAGATAAAGGTTTGTACCCGAATACTAAAACCGTCATTTCTTCACCAAACCCTATACTGTGACCAATCTTTAGAATCGTCTCTTCGAGACGATTCTAAAGAGTGGTCACAGTATAGGGTTTGGTGGAGAAATAAATGAAGTTATACATGGACATATCTTCATTTACGCATCTTGTCTGGAACGTTGAATTGTTAATATAGTCTAGACACGAGTCTACATGAATAACGTTGAATTGTTAATATAGTCTAGACACGAGTCTACATGAATAACGTTGAATTGTTAATATAGTCTAGACACGAGTCTACATGAATCAGCTGTTCATAAAATCAATATAAAAAGGAAGCTAATAAATAGCCCTACAGCCATTATACCCAATATAAATATTCATGAGATAAAAATTTTAACTAAATATATTATGCATTTACATACCATCTACCTTAAAATTCTCGATTTTGTGATGGTTGCCTAACCCTTTCCCTGTTCAATTATAATATCATAAATATTTATCAGCTGATTTTTATTAAAATGTAAAATTTTCAAAGGTATTTTTTGGCTGTTACAAAAACTGTAGAATCGGGTCTATATCATTTCAAAAGCAAACAGAGCAGACCCTGATCAGACGACTCCTACAGGAACCGCCTGATAGTGGTCTACTCTGTCTGCAAAGTCATTAAAAAGTTGCTCCTTTGAAGTAAATGGGTAGACCCATTCAGATATCTGTCTATATAATTATCTGTTTGATATCATATACCTTTCATAGATCTGCAATATGGTGTGATTGCTCGACTCCTTCGCTGCAATTGTCGCATCTGTGATTACCTATATATGCAAACAGTTTGGATCCAGATGAGACGCCGAGTAACTCGGCGTCTAACTCGGCGTCTCATCAAGATCCAAATTGTTTGTTACCGTCACAATCATTTTTTGAAACAACAATGAAGAAAAAAAAAATAATATGGAAGCAGACGAAAAAGTTTGCAGACGACAAAAGTTGGCGGCGAAAGAGTTACTGCAATTCCCATCTTACGTTTTCCCCTTTTTACTCTTTCTTCAAAGCATCTAGAATATCAAACACTATGGATCCTATTGAAACATCTCATCTGAATAATGTTATCGCCAAGTTATACACACCGTGGAAAATAGTAACCCTTTCACCGCCAAATTATTATCTGCTGACACTATTGTCTGCTTCTTGTTTCAAAGTTCATTTTGTTGATATTTTGTACAAAATTAAACATTATAAAACCGTGCCAAACAACTTGGGTCCTGATTAGACTCTCGGCGTCTCATATTAATCCAAACTGTTTGCAAATCAGGGGCCATGCTTATAAAGCTTTTTAGTTGAGTCTGAGTTCGTTCTCAAGCTTTGATTGGTCAGATTTGAGTTCTCAAGCTTTTGATTGGTCAGATTTGAACCAAAGGCTCAAATCTGACCAATCAAAAACTTGAGAACGAACTCGGACTCAACTAAAAGCTTTTTAAGCATGGAGCCAGAGCTACAGATAACGGTGAGTACTCAAGTATTAATATCATCATTTCTCCACAAAACCTTATGTTGTGACCACTCTTTAGAATCGTCTCTTCAAGACGATTCTAAAGAGTGGTCACAACACAGGGTTTGGTGGAGAAATAAAGACTTTATTCTTGAAAATGGTTTAATTTACGCATCTTATAATTATAGACCTCTGCAAATGTTATCATGGATTCGCCTTTGGCGTCCAAAGCGCATGTGTCCTTCGCATGCTTTGCCTCAACAACAACAATTCAATCACAAATACATTCTTTTTTGTCCATAAGTATCTAAAACATACCAAAATATAGTTTTCTGACCCAACCAAAAAAAAAAAAGATTTTTTTTTCGTGGAAATCTGCTCAAAAATCGATGGGTTCATTCACTGCGATCGTCCTTGAAAGCTTATTTGACCACCGATTTCCATAA
>OY755252.1:56709914-56948082 GCA_963576725.1 Azorinus chamasolen
TAATATCACTCAAATAGTTTTCCCAGAAAACAGCGGACAAACTATTTGCATATTTTTTAAGGACAAGGGCCATAACTCTGAAATGAAAAATCAAATGAACCTCAGAATCAACTCAGCTTCAGATCTTGATGCATTAAACATTTGTGTGAAGTTTCATTAATATCTGTCAAATAGTTTTCCCAGAAAACAGCGGACAAACTATTTGCATGTATTTGCATCATTTTTTAAGTAAAAGGGCCATAACTCGGAAACGACAAATCAAATGAACCTCAGAATCGACTCAGCTTCAGACCTTGATGCATTAAATATTTGTGTGAAGTTTCATTCATATCTCTCAAATAGTTTTCCCAGAAAACAGCGGACAAACTATTTGCATATTTTTTAAGGACAAGGGCCATAACTCCGAAACGACAAATCAAATGAACCTCAGAATTGACTCAGCTTCAGATCTTGATGCATTAAACATTTCTGTGAAGTTTCATTAATATCTCTCAAATAGTTTTCCCAGAAAATAGCGGACAAACTATTTGCATGTATTTGCATTATTTTTTAAGTAAAAGGGCCATAACTCCGAAACGACAAATCAAATGAACCTCAGAATCGACTCAGCTTCAGATCTTGATGCATTAAACATTTGTGTGAAGTTTCATTAATATTTGTCAAATAGTTTTCCCAGAAAACAGCGGACAAACAAAATGTTGACGGACGAACGAACGAACGAACGAACGGACGGACGGACGGACAGGGCCACGACAATATACGACCACCTTTATTAGGTGGGCGTATAAAAAAGATATGAAAAAATACATACAGTGCTCTTTGTTAATTTATGGTGGACTATACAGTAAGTTCATTTATTCAGAATAGGAGTCTTTACAAACAGGTTGTTGTTAAATGCAGTTCTAAAGTAAGGCAGAAAGCTCCTATAGGAGCTTTTTGCATTATTTCTGACCTGCATTCAGCTTCCACCTGCCTCAGACCTCTTATTGATGGCTGCTTAACCCTTTCCCTCATATAAACATGTTTTCACGTATCTGCAAACAGAGTAGACCCAGAGGAGCCTTCTGATCAGGGTCTGCCCTGTTTGCTAATAGAATTTGATAGATATGTTTCTTTAGTTTCTAACATAGCTACAATGTTCCACCTTCCGCATTTCATTATACATATTTTCTCCATGAATATTACTTAGGTATAGAAATTTGGACTAAATATAGAACAGCGAAAGGGTTAATTAGGACAGGCTCTACTGTATACTTTGATCCAAATATTTTTTTAGGGAAGGAAAAAAGATTGGAATAACTTTAGTCATTATCAAGCTGACAAGGACCAAAGTGATCATTTGCAAACAATATAATTATGAGACTTGGCTACTCATGGCTGTTCCAATTAAATGTGTATTAGGGGACAGGAAGGCACTTTAAAACAAGAGTACCGCATACGGTACATAATACGCCCACTTGCAAACTTTCTCTGATTCAACATGCCTTATAAGTGTTGACATTTTCTAATCTGTGCTTCAGATCTTGATTTCCATATTAAGGTGATACTATTTTTTAAAAAAATGAAGTGAATATCTTATTAAATAAAAAATTTACAGCTAATCCTCATTTTTGCAAATTTTTGTAAAGTGCAACGGCCATAACTCTGTAAAGATAAACTGAATGAACCTCAAAATAAACTCAGCTTCAAATTTTGTTGCTTAAAACATTTGTGTTAAGTTTCATTTATATCATTTTAATAGTTTTCCCAGAAAACAACAGACAAACTAAAAGTTGACCGACTAACAAAGCAACGAACACACCAAGTTCAAGGACCATAACTTTAGAATAAAACGACATATCAAAACCCCCACAATATATGTGAAAATTCACATTAAGGTTTAACCATATAAAAAAATTGAAGTAAATATCATTTCAAATGAAAAGGTTATGGCCATCCTCATATTTCCATAGATTTGCATTATTTTTTTAAGTGCAAGGGCAATAACTCCGAATCAACAAATCAAATGATCCTCAGAATTGACTTAGCTTCAGGTCTTGATGCATTAAACATGTGTATGAAGTGTCATTAATATCTGTCAAATAGTTTTGCCAGAAAACAACGAACTATTTGCATGTATTTGCATATTTATTTTTTTAAGTAAAAGGGCCATAACTCCAAATCGAAAAATCAAATAAACCTCGAAATCAACTCAGCATCAGATCTTGATGCATTTAACATTTGTGTGAAGTTTCATTAATATCTCTCAAATAGTTTTCCCAGAAAACAGCGGACAAACTATTTGCATACTTTTTAAGGACAAGGGCCATAACTCTGAAATGAAAAATCAAATGAACCTCAGAATCAACTCAGCTTCAGATCTTGATGCATTAAACATTTGTGTGGCGTTTCATTAATATCTCTCAAATAGTTTTCCCAGAAAACAGCGGACAAACTATTTGCATTATTTTTTAAGTAAAAGGGCCGTAACTCCGAAACGACAAATCAAATGAACCTCAGAATCAACTCAGCTTCAGACCTTGATGCATTAAACATTTGTGTGAAGTTTCATTAATATCTCTCAAATAGTTTTCCCAGAAAACAGCGGACAAACTATTTGCTTATTTTTTAAGGACAAGGGCCATAACTCCAAAACGACAAATCAAATGAACCTCAGAATCAACACAGCTTCAGATCTTCATGCATTAAACATTTGTGTGAAGTTTCATTAATATCTCTCAAATAGTTTTCCCAGAAAACAGTGGACAAACTATTTGCATGTATTTGCATTATTTTTTAAGTAAAAGGGCCATAACTCCAAAACGACAAATCAAATGAACCTCAGAATCGACTCAGCTTCAGATCTTGATGCATTAAACATTTGTGTGAAGTTTCATTAATATCTCTAAAATAGTTTTCCCAGAAAACAGCGGACAAACTATTTGCATATTTTTTAAGGACAAGAGCCATAACTCTGAAATGAAAAATCGAATGAACCTCAGAATCAACTCAGCTTCAGATCTTTTGTGTGGCGTTTCATTAATATCTGTCAAATAGTTTTCCCAGAAAACAGCGGACAAACAAAATGTTGACGGACGGACGAACGAACGAACAAACGAACGAACGAACGGACGGACAGGGCCACGACAATATACGACCACCTTTATTAGGTGGGCGTATAAAAATAGCTATGCATGGATAGGTTTCGCTACAAAAATGGTACTAATTGATTTGTGCATTAGTAAAAATCTAACATGGGTCGGTGGTCAAATTTGAAAGTGCCTTCCTGCACCCCGTAACACATTTAAATGCAACAGCCCTCATCGGGATCCAAGTCAGTAGTCAACTAGGTCAGTAGTTTCTCAAAAGCTTCATAAAATTGAAACTAAGTTACACTTGCTTCATATCAGAGTTTGAACAGACATTACTTTATTCAGCACGATTATGATAGACAGTCGGGTCTTTTCAGGCGATTTTGGGAAAAATGCAGTTTTATAGTAGGGAATTTTTTCACAAGTGTGTGACATTAATACATACCCTTCCATACAGTGTGTGCAACAGAGAGTGACCAGTTCTGTCAGCTACGGCACAACACCTGTGAGCCTGTCCGCCTTTCCCGTACTTCAGACTCTGACCTCCGAATGCTCTCTGGTAGATCTTGCCGTTCTCCAGACGACTGAACGGCATCCCGTAATTCTCCAACTAAACACACGAAAAAAGAAAACATTAAAATACTGGTATCAAGATTTGATAATCTTTCATCAAAATAATGCATCTTGAATCATATATCAAGTCCAATAAATGGTATTTGATGATGAAACAATTGTATATTTTGTTGTTGTTGTATTGAGTAGTACTATTTTCAAGCACTTTTAGAAGAATATGCTTGGCTACAGGCTTTCATCATTCAAGAAATGAAGAACAGGGCACACTTTTTTTTTTATCATTTACTCCATGAATAATCATATTAGAAATAATGACATCATGAATATTAATTGGAATAATTTTTATGATAGCACATGGACACAGGAATGTTTGGCCATGACAGAAACTGTAGAATCTTATCTTTATTGTATCATAAGCAAACGGAGCAGACCCTGATCAGACGACTCCTACAGGAACCATCTGATGTCAGTCTACTCTGTTTGCAAAGACGTAGAAAAGGCCTATTTATGGATTAAAGGGTTAACTCTTCACTTCAATAAAATGACTTTTAATGTCTGCAAACTGAGAAGACCAAGACAAGACAGCTCCTGTCTGATGGGTATGCTGTGTTTGCTTATGGATTGATCTGATTCTACCAATATTACCAGGACCAAAATGTTTCTTATTCATATGCCCTTATAAATATTCAACAAAATAACATTCATTCATATGTATACAGTATTTCTTACATGAATAGTCATGGAGTAAACAGTTAAAATACATTGAAACAGCTTTCCTTCAAGCACTTTTAGAAAAGATCGGATGATAACTTTACTTTGAGAATTTACTCAAATGACATAAGTTATTTGACCCTTTAGTCCCATGAATATTCATTGTAAGAATTAATAATGACAACATGAATATTAATTAGATTAATTGTTATAATACCAAATGGAATCAGGAATTGTTGGCAATGGCAGAAAATGTAGAATCATATCTATATTTTATCATAAGCAAACAGAACAGATCCTGATCAGACAGCTCCTTAAAGATCCGTCTGATCTGGGTCTACACTGTTAGTATATGCGTATTTATGGAGTAACCCATTGTCTGATGAATATTCATCTACAGAAAAATGATATCATAAATATTTATTGGCTGAAATTTAATAATGGCATATGAACACAAGAATGGTTCACCATGGACTGTTGAATCAGGTCTATATAAATCCAGGGTTTTCCCTTGACCCCTTCAAAAAGACAAATTTGAGGGTCCTCATAGCCCCCTCTCTATAAAGTAAAGAACAGACTCTCTTAATTTGGAGGGTCATTTGTAAAATTTAAGGGACATTTCAATAGGAAAAGGGGGTCAGGGAAAACCCTGTAAATCCATACGCAAACAGGGCTGACCCTGATAAAAAATGTTCCTACAGTAGCCATCTGATCTATGTCTGCTAATTGCAAAGGCATATAAATGTGCAATTAGGAAGTAAAAGGTTAAGACTGTACGGTACCTCAATAACTGCTTTTGGAGCTTCTTCACACATGTATTGGATTGCATCCTGGTCTCCCAGCCAGTCAGAGCCTTTGACAGTGTCGTAAAAATGCCAGCGCCAATCATCTTCCTCCATATGTCCCAGGGCAGCATTGATGCCTCCCTGAAACCAAGGCAGCGGGGATAAAGTATACATGTATTTACAAACAACATACAGTAAAACATTGCTAAATCAAAAATTCATTGTCGGTTTTAACCCTTAACCTGTTCAATATTCACGGAAGAAATAATGACATCATGAATATTAAATTAGATTGTTTTTATAATAGCATATGAACATTTGGCGCAGGCAGAAACTGCAGAATCAGATCATATATCATTTATAAGCAAACAGAGCAGACCCTCATCAGACATCTCCAATAGGAAGCGTCTGATCAGGGTCTACTCTGATTGCAAATGCATGAAAAGGCATTTATATGAAGGAAAGAGTTACTAGTATTTAAAAACCCTTTACTACATGAATATCTATGTAAGAAATAATGACTAAGAAAATTACTTAGCTGAAATTTTATGTTGGCATTATGAACAATGGAATTTTTTTGCAAACACAGAAGAACTGCAACAGAGCAGACGCTGATAAGACTGCTCCTAAAAAAAGCTGTCTGATCTGGGTCAACTCGATTTGCAAAAGCCAAGAGTTTGTGAGAAGGAAAGGGTCATGACAGGTTTGTCACTGTACTATCAAAGACTCGGATTCCATTGCCTCCTTTACCTGTGCAGCAACTGTGTGAGATCTGGTGGGGAAGAGTTTTGTTATACATGCTGTCTTGAAACCTTCATTTGCAAGACCAAATGCTGCCCGAAGCCCTGCTCCACCTGCACCAACTACAACAGCATCGTATGTGTGGTCTATTACTGGGTAATCCCTGGACAGCTGAAAACAAAAGACAGTAAAGTTTAAAATTGTAAACGTAAACGCGCAACCCATTACCTCATAGGCTGTTTTTGGATTCTTCCTCTTTGAATATATCTACCGAAAAGGAGTATTAACTATAGGAAAAGAAAATTTTAGAATTGTGTAGCACTTGTTGAAACCATTGTGATAAATAGAGCATTTGCTCCTATGGAATGTTTACCATGGCCGAAATTGTAGAATCAGCCATCTGTTTACAAGGTGCCAAGGGTGTGTCTATCAGGGAGAGTGTTAATACAAACTGGGACAACAGCACTGGTTGAAGTTCTATTGAAATTCAATTTCAGACAGGCCGGCTCCTATAAGAGCCGTCTGATCAGGTTCTGCTCTGTTTGCTTATGTCATGTATATTACAGATTCTAAAATTTCTACCATCGCCATTTTGGCCACAGGCTGGTTCTTAATGAGAATGAGAACACTTTGTTATTGTAAAATAAAATCAAATTAATATTCATGACATAATTTCTTATATGAAAATTCATGCAGAAAAGGGTTAATACCCTATGTATAAAAATCAAATCAACAAGATGTGTTGGTGAAACACTAAGCCCCCGGTATGACCAGACCTTTGACCCTGAAGGATGACCTTGACCATGACATGTCACCTCTCAAAATGTGCAGCTTCATGAGATAGACATGCATGCCAAATATCAAGTCTCTATCTCCACTGGTTCAAACATTATGGCCAGTGTTAAAGTCAGAGATTTGACCTAAATATATGACCTCTGACCTTGAAGGTAGACCTTGACATGTCACCCCTTAAAATGTGCGGCTTTATGGGATACATATGCATGCCAAATATCAAGTCTCTATCTGCACTGGCTCAAAAGTTATGACCAATGTTAAAGTTGTCCTCGAACAGACAAACCAACAGACAGGGCAAAAACAATATGCCACCCAGATCTGATAAACCCCCAGATCTGATCTGGGGGGCATAAAAAGCAGAAACTGTGTATTATGCTACGTGAACATGAATTATTGTATGTTACAAAAGTGGTAACTATGGCAAAGACAGTGCCATGTAACTAACCAACCTGTTCTCCAGTTTTTGCTTGTTTGTTAGAGTTGTTCTTGCCATGAACGTGAATTTCTCTGCTGCTTACACATGATGGCTTTATCTGAAATACAGAAATGGTCTGATCACTGTTAACCCTTTCCTCCATAAATACACATTTCTACACTTCTGTAATAGTCTCTTCTTGAAACAATTGTGATAAATAGAGCATTTGCTCCTATAGAAGCAAATGCTCTATTTATCACAATGGTTTCAAATTACAGAATTCTAAAATTTTCTTTTTCTCTAGTTAATGCTCCTTTTCGGTGGATTTATTCAAAGAGGTTGTATCTATAAGTTAATGGGTTAACCAGTAGCCTGTTGAAAAAATGTTACAGTTATACATGTAGTACATGAAACTCCTCTGAACTGGATATACATTGCAACTATTTTAAAACCTTTTTTTTTCATGAGTGTTTATATAAAGAAAATAATGACTCATTATGAATTGGATCTTTTTTTATGACAGTTGACTATGGCTGAAACTGTAGAATGAGATAGATCTATATTATTTTATAAGCATACAGAGCAGACCCAGATCAGATGGTTCCCAAAGGCCCTGTCCTTGGAGTAAGGGGTTAATTGCAGTAGCAAAGATGGATGGATAAGTAAAGTAAAATCAGCACTCCAGATCAAATGCCTAAATTAGAATATTTTCAAGCATAGCTTCTTTACTTCTCCACCAAACCTTTTGTTGTGACCACTCTTTAGAATTGTCTCAAGAGTAGCTCCGATAAAATCCTGAGCTGTTACACATTTGCGAAACAAATGGACAAGAGTCAAACAGGGTTTGTATCTATCATGTTACAATCTTGAATCAAGCTCTTTGCAAATGAAATTTAATCAGACCACATAGAGCATAATCCACCCAAATAATAAAATCACTTCACCAAACCCTTTAATGCGAACACTCTTTAAAATCATCTCTTTGGTGGAAAAATAAAGGAACTATTCTTGAAAAAGTTAAATTTTAATCATCTTATCTGGAGCTCAGCAAACACAGCTGACCCTGAATTGACAGCTCATGCCATCTGATCTGGGTCTACACTCGCAAAGGACTAGAAAGGTGCATTTAAGGAGATGTAAATGGTTAAAAAGAAATAAAATGCAAACCCGGCAGTTCATCGTGAAATAGTAAATAGTGATCAAAAAGATGTAACATGTAGATATAGCTCTCCAATTTTACCTTCACATTCTGACATTGGAATAAATGACAGAAATGTAATTTCCATTAAGGCAGTGTAAATGACTGAGATAGTCAAGTAAACAATAGCTAACACAGAACAACACACAAATATATAGTAGCATTGACTGGAATTTAATTTATAGTTTTTAAACATACGTGCAAATGAAGATGGGGTCGAACGGTCATTGACCGAACTTCTTGTCTCAATGCTGGCCCAAGGACAAACAAATTTCACCTTACATAATACACCATAGTGATCAAATGAATATCACTTACCATTGAATTGCATTGTATATATACATCTTTAATGCAAGAAACAAAAAAGACGAGGAGATACCTAGATATATCAGCAAAAGTATCCTGTTTATATTACGAAAGTAACGGCCTTCACCTTCTGATCTTCCGGGATATCAATACTAAAATGAGAGCCGAAGAATGCTAAAGAAAATATCTTAATTGCTTAAAAATGAAATAGAAATATTTATCTATCAATCGTTTCCAAAGTATATAAATGTCATACTTACCACGTTCTTCAAAAATGTGTTTTGGGCGAATTTCGCGGAGTGCTTCAACAGCGTTGCCATCTTTTCAGAGCGGAAGTGTCATACAAAGTTGGGGTGCGCATGCGTATTTATATAACTTTATCGGTTATGTAAAGGGAAACTTAGATCTGCGCCAAATGTGCGGATTATAAAACGTGTGTTCAGTAAAATTACTAAGCTAAACTAGATCTAGTATTTGTTGAATAATGGCAATTAATCTTTTTCGTAATCTGATTCTATGACTGTTACGTAAATGATGAATAGGACGCAAAGAACGTTGAATGGTCCAACACTAGATAGTGCACGAGATACACGTGCATATCTACTGGATCTACCTGAAATCTGAGTCAATTTCCAGTTTTCATAAAATTAAAAAGATCAAAATAATTTCTGGCGACCTTTTGTTATTCGCCCTTCACAGGGAGGTCACAAAGGCTTCGAGTTTGTTATCTTTTCACATAAGTTCACTACATATCCCATAGTGGTTCTGTGTCATATTAGATATATCCAGAATGCGTCACTATGAGGGAATGTGTTAAACAAACTTTCACAAAATAAGCCTCAAACGAGTATGTCTGTTTATACAGGGGCATTCATATGCATTCTAGATTCAAACGCATAGACTTAAATTCAACATAAAATTTCTACACATGTAATTAATTGATTTATATGTGTAAAACCTTTCCAAAGTGACCATTTAATGAATAAACATATCTGTCTTTACCCCCATTTCCCAATATTGACCCCTTTTGACGATTCTGTAAAAGTCACTTTTTGAAATAAGTGTGCTAAATACAGCAAATGCTCTATTTATTACAATGGTTTCAAAACTACACAATTCTAAAAAGTTCCCTTTCTCGGTAGATTTACTCAAAGAGGTTGGGTCTTAAAATAGCCTATGAGGTAATTTAAATGCAGAACCTACTCTGCATAATTTTTCCCAGTATTACTCTATTTTAATTAAGGTACTGTCTGCCTTTCAGACCCAGAATAAGGTCTCGTTTTGGTGGTCACTTTAGGGGGTCATTTATCCTGGAGCTTGATCAGGGTCTGCTCTGTTTGCTTATGAAATTATACTAGACCTGATCATATAGTTTTTGGCTAAGCCAAAAAATCCCTTTTAATGTTTTACCCTATAAAATTGAGTTCTTATTATCCACAAAGTGATCAATTGATGTATAGATTTTCATTAACGAGTGGTTAAAGCACCAATCAAAGTACAATAACGTATGCGGATGTTTTATACGGTCACGTGGCGCTGGGGAAATCCAAACTGGTTTGACTTTCCAATGGTTTTTCTCGTTGTTTAAGCAAGAGGCTCCGAGTGGGGTCTTCTTTTTACATTTGCATATGCAACATTTAATAATGATAATGATACTTATAATTATAATGTATAATTTTAGAAATTTCTGTTTTAAAGGAAGAACGATACTCCAATTTATCAAATTCTTTGAAACTGTATTATTTATCTCCCTTCTCAATGACATTCACCACCACGTACTTGGAGTGTTGAAACTCAAGCATGTAGGCATACTTAAAAAACACCCAAGTCTGTCTTCAAATATTATTCACCAACGCACATGCACTAGAAACCTAAGTCCGTGTTGGTGAATTCCGGACCTGGGCGTACTAAACAGTGCGAGCAAAAATGTGATTATGTTTGTAGACAGTTTTGATAAACCAGATGTCTCGTTTTGTCACGTTGGGTGGGTTTTTAACTCTTCATAAATATTCATGTTAGAAATAATGCCATCATGAATATCAATGATATGATATTTTTTATATTGCACCGGTGTATCAACACAGGAAATGTCGGTCGAGGCAGAGAAACCATACACTCAGATCTATATCATAATTATTATTCCATAAGCAAACAGAGTAGACCCTGGTCAAACGGCTTCTACAGGAGCCATCTCTATCCATGCTTATAAAACCTTTTAGTTGAGTCTGAGTTCGTTCTCAAGTTTTTGATTGGTCAGATTTGAGCTTTTGGCTCAAATCTGACCAATCAAAAGCTTGAGAACAAACTCAGACTCAACTAAAAAGCTTTATAAGCATGGACCCTGGTCCAAGTCTAGCCTACTCTGATTGCAAACGCATAAAGGGCGTCTCTATATATAGAATAAAAGATCCCATAAACAGACTCAATAAAACCAGGTCTGCAATTTTTTTTTAATAATGCTACTTTTGCTTTCGAATGATCTCCTACTTTCAGAATTAATGTTCTTCACAACAACAGGTGTTAAGTGCTCGTGTGGCGGCCGTAAAAAGTCGCCCGGTACTTCATTTATCAGTGTCGTTATGTTGTAATGTGGTACAATAGGGGGGTTTATATATGACCCGACCACGAAGTTGTTCGATATTCCAATTTATTTGGACTCAGGAGATATATGAAAGGCTCTGCAATAAATGGAAATGCAATATATATAATTTAAGCAACATCACTTTGCAGAAGCTATACATAATTATAAATTATCAATAACGCTATTATATTATAATGTTAAAGTAGTAACATGAACAATTATACTCTTATACAGAAATTATATTTGATATTCATGTTATACTAAATTAACATACATATTTACTACAAACATAGAAGATAAAATGAATATATAAAATAGTTATACATTATGACAAACATTCACATTTCTTACCTAAACTATGGGTCTAAAACCTGGAACAATTCAAAATGGCTGGAAATATTCATGTCTTGATTTAAACGAAATAGCGAACAAAGTGAATAAGACCAAGAAAAGAGCGGGAAAGAAGTGGTCAAGCCGTTGGACACTATAATTAGAGAGTATACAAGTTTTCATTGGTTATTTAGTTTAGTGGTGTGCATTGAAGCATGAAAACTGACCAGGTAAAGTGTAAGTGATATATTTGTTAAATGCATATGTACTGAACAGAACAGAACTCATAAATGTTATGCTTTGCACAGCATTTATTCACTATACTACATACTCTCCCCACCCCTGAAATGACGTCCTCGTCATTCAAAGAATATATAAGCTGAAATAAGTAATACAGCTTATGCACACACAAAATAATAATAATAAAAATAAAATTATCTCTATTCAAAAGTGCTTTAAGAACTGCCATAAGCACAAACATTGGGGTATTCAAATTATAACAATGACACATATCAGAGCTCAATATATTTGCAATCAATAGACATGTATACAACTTATTTCTTTTTCTGCAATCTGAAAACAAAGTCACCAACAGACATCCATTTTGGAGGCCTTTTAATTCTTTCAGACTTCCTAGGTGAATTTGCAACAACGGGGTTAAAACTATTTACAGTCACATCAGAGTCTGCAGAATTTTTATCAGAATCTATAATTTGTGGAACAGTTGAACAATTTTCACCTGTTTTAACATTTTCACCACCAGTAGAAACTTCAGAAGGTAAAATATCGGTATCCACACCAACGAGGTCTGAATTAACATCAACAATATCCAATCTACTAGGAGCAATGTCTGATCTACTAACAGCAATATCTGACTTACTACTAGAAATGTCTGACCTACTTTCAGCAGTGTCTGACTTACTACCAGCAGTGTCTGACCTACTACCAGGACTAACCACTGACAGGTTGGCCATATCTTGAGATAAATCAAGATCCTGTGTTTCAGTCTCAGAATTATGGACAGAATTAACTGACTGGTGAACAGAAAGTACTTCACTATCTGTCAAAACTTCAACAAATGATTTTATACTATCCTGAGAGATATGTGTACTATTTGCAATAGTTACAACACTGTTTCTTTCAAGATCAAAACTTCTCTGATAGCCTGAGCTGTTCAGATTAACCTCAACAGAATCATTCAGATCTACCAGCACAGAGTCGTCACCCTGGGGTTGATTTACCACATGAATGGAAGATTCAGTAGCATCATCTGAATGTGCAATACTCTCAACATGTTTATGGCAAGAAGTATCTATTAACTGTTCAGAAACAAATGATTTAGTGTCAGACTTCTGAGTGTCGGTACCTTCGATATGCTTGCTAGGACATACCGCCTTCACTCTATGTCTGCGAACCTTATCTGGTTTCTTTGATTTTGGAGGAGACGGGGCAACTTGCAACAATGATCCCACAGGTAACAGCAAGTTCCTATGCAATCTACGCAGGCTACCTTCGCCATTCTCCGGTCTTACATCATATACTGGGGTGTCTGTATTAACTTGTTTAACAACTATGTAAATATCACTGTCCCATTTATCAACAAGTTTATGTCTTCCTTCAAAAGCCAAAGTTTTTACTAACACTCTGTCTCCAGGTTTTAAAACATTTCCTCTAATTTTAATATCGTAATTCTTTTTCTGTGCTTTTTGTGCTTTTTCAATGTATTTTTGAGCTGTTTCTCTAGCAAATTCTATTCTTTGTTTAAGATCCTTAATAAATTGTGTTTCTTTGTTTCTATCCTTAATCCCAAATTCCAAATCTCCTGGTAAAGTACCAATTCTGCCACCAAACATTAATTCGAAGGGTGAAAAACCTGTAGACTTGTGCTTTGTACAATTATATGCATAGACAAGATGACCAATGTATTTTTTCCAATCTGCTTTTTTGTCTGGACTTAACGTACCAATCATATTTATCAAGGTTCTGTTAAACCTTTCACACATTCCATTTCCCATAGGATGATAGGGAGTTGTCCTTGTTTTTAAAACAGAATTTATCTTACACATTTCCTGAATGATTTTACTTTCAAAGTTTGCTCCTTGATCGGAGTGCAATTTTTCTGGATATCCAAAGTCATTAAAGAATGAAATAAGTACATCTGCTGTAGTTTTTGCCGTTTGGTTACGTGTAGGAATTGCATGAGCATATCTGGTAAAATGGTCAGTAATTACCAAAACATTCTCAATTCCACCTTTTGATCTATCCAGAGTAAGAAAATCTATACAAACAAGTTCAAAAGGATGAGTTGAAACTATATTCTTTAAAGGAGCTCTGTCATTTGGAGTTTGTTTGAAACGAATACACCTGTGGCACCGCTCAATATGTTTATGAATGTCATTTGTCATACCCTGCCAGAAAAACCTATCCTGAATGAGAGAAACTGTTCTCTCCTTACCTTGGTGACCAAGGTCATCATGAAAAGACTTTAAAACTCTATTTACAAATGTTCTGGGTAAAACCAACTGCTGCCTGGGCTCATTATTTACAAGAATATTTCTATATAAGACCCCTCTTTGCAAACAAAGTTTATCTTGATTTCTAAAGAATTCAGCATGTTTCTTAAAATCTGGCAAATCTTTTTTAGTACAAGTGCGTCTATTTGACAGTAACTGAATCCAAAAAAGTAAAATTGGGTCATCACGTTGTGCTTTTCTCCAGTCGCTTGGTGACATAGTGGACAAACTGGTATATGACTCATGTAGAGAAAGGCTATCACAAACTGAAGGTTCAAATACAACAGATTCTATTGTTACTGTTTGCATTGGTTTACACAGTCCTCTTATAGTTGAAGAATTCATCGTTTCAAAGTTTTGCAAACGAGATAAACCATCTGCATCGGCATTACTTTTACCTGGCCGATAAATAATATCAAAATCATAAGCTGAAAGAGCTGCAAGCCAACGATGACCAGTTGCATCCAATTTAGCTGAAGACAAGATGTATGTTAAAGGGTTATTGTCAGTAAAAACAGTAAAATGTTGTCCATATAGAAAATCTGAAAATTTTTCAGTAATAGCCCATTTTAATGCCAAAAATTCTAATCTAAATGCTGAATAGTTTTTCTCTGACTTGCTGAGTCCACGACTAGCATAACTAATGACTCTTTTGACTCCATTCTGTTCTTGATATAGTATAGCTCCTAATCCAACAGCAGACGCGTCTGTATGGAGTTCAAAGGGTTTTGAAAAATCTGCAAAACCAAGAATAGGTGCTGAAACCAAGGCATTTTTAATACAACTGAATGCTTTTTCTTGCTCCTTATCCCAGTTGAAGTCCTGAACAGAAGCTGGTTTGCGTTTCTTATACTTTTTAGAAACTGAAGTAGGGGGAAGAAGTTTGTTTAGAGGTTGGGCCATAACAGCATAATTGTTTATATACTTCCTATAATACCCTGCAAATCCAAGAAATGATCTTAATTCATCAGCATTTTTCGGAACAGGCCAATTTTCAATTTTCTCAACTTTTGACGGATCAGTTTCTATACCATCAGAAGAAACAACATGACCAACATATTTAACCTTACTTTTGAAAAATTTACACTTTTTTGGAGCTAATTTCAGGTTACATTCACGAAGTCGCTGCAAAACTAAATTGAGTCTTTCCAAATGTTCTTCATATGTGCTACCAAATATAATGATGTCATCTAAGTAAATTACACAGATTTTCAAATTGTATTCACCTAAACATTCTTCCATAAGCCTTTGAAAAGTTGCTGGTGCTGAGCATAAACCGAATGGGAGGCGTTCATATTCATAAAATCCAAGTGGGCCTACAGTAAAAGCACTTCTTTCCTTATGAGAATCTTCTAGTTCAACCTGGTGGTACCCACTTTTCATATCTAAGACTGAGAAGTAACTATTTCCTGCAAGAGTATTTAAAATATCATCTATTCTGGGCAAAGCATAGCTATCTTTCTTGGTTTTATTATTCAACTCTCTAAAATCAACACAAAGTCTAAGTTCGCCAGATTTCTTTCGTACCAAAACAACATTAGATGCCCACGGACTATGAGATTTTCGAATAATTCCACAAGCCAAAAGTTTCTGTAAATGTTCTCGAACTTCATCCAACATTGAAGGAGGAATACTTCTGTATCTTTGTTTAAAAGGAATTGTGTCAAAGAGTTCAATTCTATGTTTCACTAAGTTTGTAAATCCTACATCTTCATCGCCTTTGGAAAATATATCTTCAAAAGAAGAAAGAGCATGTATGGCTGAATGAACTTGACTTTCTGTTAAATTTGCCCTATCAATCTCAATTTCATCTAAAAATGATTTCTTATCAGTTGCATTTGTTGACTGCCCTGAACTCAATACTTTATTTTCAATAGAGACAGGTTGAAGTTGAGCTATTGTACTCCTTGCCTGCAAAGTGATTGTCTGAGATGACAAATTTGAAACAGACACGGTAATTGGCAAAGCCCTCATGCCATAAGATATAACAGTGGGACAAATATCCAAATTTAAATCTGAGTTTTCATCACAAGGTTGAATTATTGAACATATATCTCTAAAAGGTAATGACTTTTCACAAAAACATGTAATGTCAACTGTTTTGTTTGGCAAAATGGTAACAGCATTTGCACATTTCAAAAGTCCAAGTCTATTGTGTTTCCTTTTAAGAGACTTTGCTTGAAGTACCAAACACCTAAAAGACAGAAACCATGGTGTGTGAATAGGTGCTCTTTGCAGAAACTGTTTACCATATTTCTGCTGACAACAATCTTGCAGATAATCTAAAATATTTGTGCCAATAAGAACAGGCGTCTTAGAATTGAAATGACTTTCTGGAACTATTAAAAATAATCCTTGAATATTCCTGTCTAAAGGCAAACCTACTGTTTCAATATCAACATTTATGAAACCCTTATATGGCAATGACTGTCCGTCTGCACATTCAATATGCAAAATATCACTAAGTGGTTGGATCTGTATGAGAGATAAATATTTTGAATGAAAAGAATCTGAAATTGTGCTAACTGTACTTCCAGTATCCAGTAAAGCTCTAGTTTCAATATTATGAACCTTGATATCAGTAATATTTGAACTTCCAACTAACTTGGGATCTTTATCACTATCATCACCTACGGCCGACCCCTCCCCATAGGCATTCTGTAGTTTAAATGTGTGTTTGATTGTGTTCTGTTGTTATAGTGGTCCAAAATTACTCTACACCCTATCTGCATGTGTCCTCGCTGGCCACAACGCCAACAAATTATTTGTGAAGGTGTATTTGATGTTTGAGGTCTACACTGTTCGCCAAAGGTGCCTTGTGGTGGTGATGTATAAGTATTTTGTTGTCCAGGTGTGTAAGTGTTTTGCTGTCTTGGCGTGTAAGTGTTTTGTTGTCTTGGTGTGTAAGTGTTTTGCTGTCTTGGTATGTAATTGTTTTGCTGCCTTGGTGTAAACTGCTGTCTAGGGGTATAAGAAGGATCTTGATTCCTTGGAGTAAACTGTTGCTGTTTATTATGTTGTTGTTGTTGATTATGTTTCAATACATCTACATCCTCTTTTAAGGAGTGTAACACCTTTTCAATATTTGTAAGTTTATCATCAGACTGACTAACCATGTGTGAATGAGTAGTATGAACTTTATCCAATTTTTGTTGCTGCTCAATTTTCCGGATTTCTATTCTAAGTACATCAAAATCAAAAATAGCATCAAATTTATGACCACTCACATCTTTCAAACCTTTTCTTAAACCAGTGAAAAACTGATTACGAAGCATGTGATTAGAGTTCTCCGACTTAGCTTGTCCTAACTCAACAGCCTCTGAAAGAATTTGTTCTAATCTTAGTGACCAAGAAGAAACATCTTCATCCTCATTCTGCCGAGCTGAATAAAATTTGGAAAGAACAGTAGATTCACCCTCAACGGATCCATAAACTGAATTAAATTTCTCTATGATTTTATCAAGTGAGGGATTGTAGCCTAACCGCATCACAATATTTTTGGCTTCACCTTTCAAAGACCTTCTAATTGCCTCATGCAAAGAACTAGTAGAATATTTACCCTCATTAATTAAACATTTCAATTCATATCTCCATTGCCAGTATGTAGCCTCTCCTTTATTTGTATTATCACCATAAAATATAGAGAGTCTGGGAATATGTGAAGGCTTTATATCATCAGTTGGTGTATTGGATCTGGATCTACTAGGCAAAGGGTCAGAGTCATCGGATCTGGATCTACTAGGCATATGATCAGAGTCAGGATGAGTTACAACTGTTTGCAATTCCAACTCAGGAACATTAACATCTGGATCCTGCTTTGGTTTAAGAGGATAATTACCTGGAGTAGGCGTTTCAGGCCGAGGAACAAAATCAGATGTAACACTTTTCATCCAATACAATAAATCTGCAGTAGAGGTAAAGTCGGGCCTTAATTTTAACTTATTCAAGGCATCAATCAACTTCATTTGTTCCTCAGGTGTCATGCCATCATCCTCAACAGGTGGATCAGCAACCTTATCTTCAAAATCACTAGGATACTTTGAAGCCATTGTCAGTATTTATAAGTAATGACTAAAGTATTGAACCAGTAAAGGCTATATATTAACCTAAGATATAAGTCTAATTTCAAATAGCTGCAAGTATTTACATCAAAGGTTCAAAATCAAACATCAGCACTCCAAATGCCTATTAAAACATAATAGATACCATTGAATCAATACCTCAAAGATATTAAAGAACCATGAGTTGGATCCACTAGACCCAACCAACCTGCTAGCTATAACTCATTTATATAGGCCTGTCAAAAGATGAGCGAATTTAAACCGACTAAGGTACCTAATAATTATATCAAACTGATCTGGATCCAAAGTGTTTATGAACACTGGCACACATGTATATTCAAAGTGTAAACAAGTCACTATTTACAATCTGCTTTGTCAGCACATCACCTAATACACCTTTATTTCAATACACTTCCAACTAAAGAATAGCCATGGACATGCTTCAGTTGACAGCCACTAGTATTGGTCAACAGGTAAATTAAAGAACCGTCTGCTAGAAATCTGGGGTCAGCATTTAAGGTCAATATCTAGGATACTTGCAAACTATATACACCTAGACATACTGCATCATAGACCAAATCAAGTATAACTATCATCACATCGCATCACACTGATGTCTGTCAATAATAGAATTATTTTTCCAGCAGAAATACTGAAACACTAAAAGAAACAATCATCTGCAAACATATGATTCAGTGAAATTATCCAATATATGCTGAGACACTGAACATTTAGTATAAAAGTATCAGTACAGCTACCATATCATCATTGTCATCATCATCAGATCATCATCATCATCAGTTCATCATCATCATCATCATCATCATCAGATCATCATCATCATCATCTAATCATCATAATCATCACCATTATAATCATTGATCATCATATTTGATAAGAATGACAAACCATGGGACATATCTGTAATCATGAGCTGCAAACAAAAGTCATGAGCTGCAAACATCTAGCAAAATCACAATAATATAATACAAATGTGACAAAATCTTTTCTTCAGAAAAAATAACGCGATCTATACAAAACACCGATATCGCAGACTATTCGGTATTAAATGCCGAAAAACCCGTTTCACTATTCGACACGAGGCCTCATTCAGTGATGCATATGATTACACAGGTACATGTACATGTCTAAGCAAATGCACGATTTTAACACGTGTATACTTTTTGTACCGGTATAACATGTATTTATAACATAGATCCTTGTTCAAACAATGCGATAGAACCCCAAACTTTACTGTGTGTCAGTTCTTACAACTGATATTTGATTATGTGACTACATGTATTTGTGAATGGATTGGGTCATGTATTTGTCAAGGAACTAGGAAATTTTAAGGGACAGAAAATATATTTAGGGATCTGCTAGAAAATTGAAGATAGGGAGAGAAAAATTGGTAATTTAAGGATCAAACAGAAGACAATTTAAGATAGGGAGAAAAATATGACAGTACAAGAGAGACAACTCTAATATAAACACAGACCAACTACTCAGAATGTCTCAACCCTTAACTACATGACAGTGGTCAAGCACATATATTACTAATCACACTATTCACATGGTAAGACAAAAAATATACGCTTAAACTAGTAATTCCTTCAATTAACTGTTCTGCACATTGCAAATGAAACTAATATAATTTAGAAATTGTCCAATACAGCTTTGGGAATACAAAATATTAAATAAATAGTATGTAAGAACAGTTAACTGCTAAATAAACAGCATGCAAGAATAGTTAAATAAATAGTTTGCACTGTGCAGAGACTGCGAATTGTAGAAAGAATATATATATATGGCTTACCAGATTCTATATAGCGTCCAATAAAACAAACTATATCCTATATATACACACATACACACTATCACAATCCATACACTAAAACACTACACTGTTCTGTACACAATATCCTGGTCCTGGTCCTGGTGGTTCCGGTAAAGTTCACAGATAGTTTTGGCCAAAAAAAATAATCACTGACGTATATTCACCGCGCGATATTTATTGAAAAAGAAAATAATGTCCAGCTGGTAAAATAAGTAATTATATAATAGTGTCCCGGGTAAGAAATGTCCACTGCTATTGATGTAGAGATACTGTCGTCTGCTTGGTCTGCTATTCCCTGTCCAAAAATTGGTCCACTGGGGGCTCCATTGTTGTAATGTGGTACAATAGGGGGGTTTATATATGACCCGACCACGAAGTTGTTCGATATTCCAATTTATTTGGACTCAGGAGATATATGAAAGGCTCTGCAATAAATGGAAATGCAATATATATAATTTAAGCAACATCACTTTGCAGAAGCTATACATAATTATAAATTATCAATAACGCTATTATATTATAATGTTAAAGTAGTAACATGAACAATTATACTCTTATACAGAAATTATATTTGATATTCATGTTATACTAAATTAACATACATATTTACTACAAACATAGAAGATAAAATGAATATATAAAATAGTTATACATTATGACAAACATTCACATTTCTTACCTAAACTATGGGTCTAAAACCTGGAACAATTCAAAATGGCTGGAAATATTCATGTCTTGATTTAAACGAAATAGCGAACAAAGTGAATAAGACCAAGAAAAGAGCGGGAAAGAAGTGGTCAAGCCGTTGGACACTATAATTAGAGAGTATACAAGTTTTCATTGGTTATTTAGTTTAGTGGTGTGCATTGAAGCATGAAAACTGACCAGGTAAAGTGTAAGTGATATATTTGTTAAATGCATATGTACTGAACAGAACAGAACTCATAAATGTTATGCTTTGCACAGCATTTATTCACTATACTACAGTTATATTTTTTCTGGTCCTTCGGGATCATGAGTTTCAATGCTTGTAATTTTGAAAATTGAATACCGCTTAACCCATTCCCTCATATTGACGACTTTTGACGACTCTGTAAAAGTCACTTTATGAAACCATTGTGATAAATAGAGCATTTGCTCCTATAGGAGCAAATGCTCTATTTATCACAATGGTTTCAAACTACATAATTCTAAAATTTTCTTTTTCTCTAGTTAATGCTCCTTTTCGGTAGATTTATTCAAAGCGGTTGTATCTAAAAATAGCCTATGAGGTAATGGGTTTAGCCGGTGGTAGGGGCGTGAGTAGTGTTGCACTTTTGATAACTGCTCATGAATAGACACAATAAAACCGAGTTTGAAATTTTCTCTTTTCATATTGCTACTTTTGCTTTCGAAGGATCTCCTACATTCAGAATTTATACACTCACAAAGTCACAATAGCAGGCGTTAAGTATTAGTGTGACGGCCGTAAAAAGACACCCGTACTTCATTATCAGTGTTGTTATATTTTCTGGTCCTTCGGGATCATCAGTTTCAATGCTTGAAAATTGAATACCGCTTAAGCTCATGCTAGTGGGGCGTGAGTAGTATTGTACTTTTAACAACTGCTCATGGACATACTAAATAAAGCCGAGTCTGTAATTTCCCATTACTACTTTTGATTTCGAAGGATCTCCTACTTTCAGAAATTATATGAAATGAAAAAAGCAGACCCGCGCGACATTTTACACAGACGACAAATTACACAGTGTCGTAATCAATTAAATGGTAGTAGTAGTACTATAGTACTAGCAGTAGTAGTAGTAGTAGTAGTTGTAGTAGTAGTAGTAGTAGTAGTAGTAGTAGTAGTAGTAGTAGTAGTAGTGTAGTAGTAGTAGTAGTAGTAGTAGTAGTAGTAGTAGTAGTAGTAGTAGTAGTAGTAGTAGTAGTAGTAGTTGTAGTAGTAGTAGTAGTAGTAGTAGTAGTAGTAGTAGTAGTAGTAGTAGTAGTAGTTGGTGTTGTTGTTACATCCACTACATTGTAGTGTTTTGTGTTGATTGTTGAGATAAGCTACCTCTCACATGTATTTCCTGTGTTAGAACACGCTTACGTTAAAACAAAAGCTATCCAGTTTGCATGTTCACGAGATGTATGTGATACTGCTGCAACTGGTTCAGCACATCCTCGCTAATCCCAACTCTTAACAATTTTCTTCATAAATACGTTTTTCTACGCCTTTGCAAACAGGGTAGACCCAGATCAAACGGCTCATGTAGGAGCCGTCTGATCAGTGTATGATCTGTTTGCATGGAATAATATACAATGTAGATCTAATTCTACTGTTTCTCCTGGGTCAACACTGTTCTCGTTCTTATACGATAATAATTGTTAAGTTAATTAGTATTCATACATACATTAATTATTCATGGAGTAAAGGGTTAAATAAGTATCATTAGCGGTATTTAACCTTTTTCCTGTTCTATGTTTATTACACATTTCACTACCTACTGAATATTCATGGACAAAATAGTTATAATGAAATATGGAACTTGGAACATTATAGCCATTTTAGAAAGTAAAGAAACAGATTTTTCAAATTCCACTAGCAAACAGAGCAGACCTAGATCAGACGGCTCCTATAGGAGCCGTCTGATCTAGGTATACTCTGTTTGCAAATGCATGAAAACACGTTTATATTAGGGAAAAGGATTAACCGTTTCACTCATAGGCTATTTATTCCACCCTCTTTTAATAAATTATTGAAAAGGAGCATTTACTATACAGAAGAGGATTTTTTTTAGAATTGTGTGGTTTTGAAACCAATGTGATAAATAGAGCATTTGCGCCATATGAGCAAATGCTCTATTTATCAAAATGGTTTCAAAATTTACTCTTACTGATGCGTCAAAAAGAGTCAATATGTGGGAATGGGTTAAGACAGGTGACAGCTTATGGTGCTGAGTGAAAAACTGAAAGTCGCTCAGAAAGCTTCTCTCGGAGCTTTCTGCATGACTTTCACCCTGCATTAAACACCACGTTCCTAAATTCTTCTTAACTAAAAGTTCGGATTAGCTAGTGTTCGGATTAGCCCGTGTTCGGATTAGCCCGTGTTCGGATTATCGAGGTTTTACTGTAACTTATATTAGCACGCAAATGGCTTATTTTGTTATCACATGAACATGTGAAAATATTTTGGATCCAATCTCAATGTCTCATCAGGATCCAAAATTTTGATAAACTGACAATTCCTATGAAAAAATGGAAGGAAAATTAAATGGACACTTGAACTTTTATTGCAGATGACATAATTTGCTGTCGGTAAATTGCAGTGTTAAGAATGGTGTAGGCCTATATTCGAAGATCTGTCGGTAGTTACTTGACCGTTTCCTGACATATTTGTTGCCTCGGGAAAGATGAAATGACATGAACCCTACCGCCTTCAACTAACAGTAAAAACTTATCTTTAACGATCATTAAGATGAAAACTAAGTATGGTTCTCTAAGGCGGGTGGTAGCTTAACCCATTCCCTCATATTGACGACTTTTGACGACTCTGTAAGAGTAACTTTGTGAAACCATTGTGATAAATAGAGCATTTGCTCCTATAGGAGCAAATGCTCTATTTATCACAATGGTTTCAAACTACAAAAGTCAAAAATCTAAAAAAAAATTCCCTTTTCTCTAGATAATGCTTCTTTTCGGTAGATTTATTCAAAGAGGTTGTATCTAAAAATAGCCTATGAGAAAATGGGTTAATGCAGGTCGGAGATATAACGAAGAGACGACTCTAAAGAGTGGTTACAACATAGGGTTTGGTGGAGAAATAAAGAAGTTATTCTTGAAAATGTTTTAATTTACACATGTTATCTGGACATTTCAATTTGTTTATTGCCTTATGACTCACCAGTATAACAGCTGATAATACATCACAAACCACAATACCATATTAACATTTTAACCCTTTACCTGGTGAATATTCATGTATGAAATATTGACATCATGAATATTTATTAGCTGAAATTTTAAAATGTAAACATTTCTTTTGTTGTGACAAAAAACTGTAAAATCAGATCTATATAATGTTAAAAGCAATCAGAGCAGACCCTGATCAGACGGCTCCTATGGGAGCCGTCTGATCTGGTTCTACTCTGTTTGCAAATGCGTGAAAATGATTATATATGGGGGAAAGGGTTTACCCTTTAGCTGGGGAATATTCACGAATGAAATAATGATGCCATGAACTACAGTAGTCGTTTGATCTGGGTCTACTCTGTTTGCAAAAGAACAGAAAGGCGTTTTTAATCTTTATAGAGGAAAGTTTTATGAAATAAACCTCTACCGATCAGAAATACCCATAAAGTAGAAACACAAGCCATGCTGATCTTGTTGCTGATCTTGATTTATACCTTCAGGACACTTTTATAAAACAAAATGAAAGAAAAGAGATTGAATTTCATAGTAAAAGAGGCTGAATTTCATAGGAATCATAAACCAGACACTCTGTGTGAATATTTCTGAAAGGCATAATGCATGGCTATTTAACGGCTGAATTTTCATTTTTTTTTAAATAAATAAAAATAGAATGTTTGATTTTGACATAAACTGATGCAGTTTCTAGTCATACAAATATTCATATTAACACAATTTCACGCACGTGCGTAATGTGTTCATCATTCTGAAAGGTTGATAGATAGATTTATTTAGCATCAAAAATTGCATACAATTTACAAGATATTAATACATAAAATGACGTAGATTCTATTTAGAAATACGGTGCACTCAAAATTGTAAGGATTCCCATGTAAATAAATATAGGCCCCTATATAAATATTACACGTACAGGAGCAATCAGTTAGATCTATATTGAAACATCACAGTAGTGAAGTTCGACTCAATAATTAAAGATGGTATAATATGGTAATAATGATGATGCTAATAAATAAATCCAAGTTGACTTCAATGATCATGACTTGGGAAGCCGCATGCTGGGAAAGCCCAGAAATGTCCGAAGACTTATTCCCACTGGGGATCCGAAAGGTGATTTTAGGAAGCATTATTATGGCCAAATGGAACGGAAAAGGCGAAGACTAAAAGTGGGATATACCTTGATAAACGTTCTCATCTGCTTTGTCTTGTAAGCTATCGATATAATAATTTAACCCATTCCCCCATATGACACCTCTTTTTGAAACCAATGTGATAAATATATCATTTACTCATCTATAGCAGCAAATATATGTACTACTACTCTGTTTACCTTAGTGGTTTCAAATTACTGAAACCCTCCCCCTAAAGGACTAGAGGACCATTCCCCCTGGACCCATATAGGCACGGTGCGTACATTTTCAGCTACGCCCCTTTCTACTAGCAGTATTTAAATCGAAATCGAAACTTGTCGTTGGTGATGAAAGGACTATTTTTTTTAGAAAAGACAAACTTGCTTCCTAGCGCAATAATATTGATACGAATTTCAATTTTATTTCAATGAAATTGCGTCAATACCTCATGTTAATGATGTTTTCTGGTGGATAATTTTATCTTCTATACTTAATGAAAATATAAATGCAAATGATTTGCGTTGTCGTTCTTTTTTTTAAAGATGCAGAGTGATCTATTTCCTCTCGCGTAGGAATACTGCGCTCTATGGGTATATAAACCTAAAATTTTCTGTCTGTGTGTCCCTCTTCTCGACACCGCGCCGTGGATTACACGTGTTGTGCTCGTTGTTGCTTACAACCACAACACTAAAATAGAGAAAAAACGTATATAAAAATAATAAAAAACTATAAAAATAACAAAAAAATCTGTAAAAACTTTTTAATTACAAAAAAAGTTTGCGGAACGGTAAGAATAAAGTCGAGCAAGGCAACGTGAATTGTAAGAAGGTCGGACAAGCGCCATATTGAAATTTGACATTACAACGTAACAGAAAAAAACAACAAGATGCAGTCAGCCGCCGGACCACAAAGTTATCCTATGGCATCCCTGTACGTGGGTGACCTTCATCCGGATGTTACAGAAGCTATGCTCTTCGAGAAGTTCTCAACAGCTGGACCTGTATTGTCCATCCGTGTGTGTCGAGACATGATCACAAGACGATCGTTGGGTTACGCCTACGTCAATTTTCAGCAGCCAGCAGATGGTACGTATTTAACTCGTTTCCATGTTTAGTATTCAATCTGTTCATGTAGGATATGGCGACACCATGAATATTTATTAGCTGAATTTTTATAACGATTGGAAACCAGTCTGATCTATTATAAGCTGCTCAAACAGAGCAGACCATGATCAGGTGGATTGAGCTGTCAACACTTGGGCTATCTGCTTCGGCACTTAGTTTATCTGCTTTGGATCTCCCCTTCCTCAGTATTTTTAACATGATTACCCACCGTGACCCCTGAATATGGGGTGCTACTAAACAGAGTCTGGTAGAGTCTGTTAGAGTCCGGTAGAGTCTGGAGGCTTTTTAAGAAGATTAAGTGCATTTTCAAGATTATAATGCTGTTATATAACATTATTTAGTATGTTTGCAGCTATAGTAATTAATATCCATTTAAAAATGAGCGTATAATAGCTTGAAAACACCCGGTAAATGTTACCCGGTGACACGGTAATGGCCGACCTACGTCAGACTCTACGTCGGATAGAGTCTGGTCAAGTATTAGAAGCCCTATATTAGTATAAGAATACCCTGCATTTTATCAGAAAACATTCTACATACATTAATAAGTGATTTCATCATAAATTCAAAAGCAGTATGCACTTGATGTTTTATATGACAGATTTTATTTAGTCTTGTTGTGTGCATATGCGAATATCTTGCACATACAGTGTTTAGCCCTAAAATGACTGTTTCTGTAGCCCGAAAAGGGTTTTCCGTTTTCATCTCCAGACTACACTACCCTCCGACATTTCGCCAGACTGCAGCCAGAAAAAGGCGCAATAATAATCACTTATTAATATAAGCAGAATGTTTTCTGATAAAATTCAGGGTATTCTAATACTAATAAGGCTTCCAATACTTGACCAGACACTACCCGACTTACGTCGGCCATTACCGTGTCACCGGGATAATATTTGCCGGTGTTTTCAAGCTATTATAGGCTATTTTGTTAAGGATATTAACTGTTACAACTGCAAACATACTAAATAATGGTATTTATCAGCATTATAATCATGACAATGCACCTAATTGCCTTAAAAACCCCCAGACTCTACCGGACTCTACCAGACTCTGTTTAGTATCACCGCTGAATATGTTGCACATGATAAACTCAGGAATATTCATATAAAATGACATTGATCATGAATATTTAAATCTGACTTTTTTATCTTGTCTGTTCTTTGAAGGAAGCAAATAGGAGCTATTGTAGTATAACCCGGACTTCGGCTTTGTTGTCCTTAATGTTAATGTTGTGTTTATACCTAAATAACAGACAGTGCTCCTGTCAAATACCAATACAAAGTGAGTAATAGTTCCTACCACAGGGGCCGTTTCGTGGGTCTAGATGATCTAAAAAGTCAAAAAAATTGATTGGGTCGAATTAGTGTTATATTATGCAAGGGGTCCAACTATCCAATCGCAAATTTCACGACCAATTTGAAATAACGCTCAATTTTGAACAGCCAACAGGGTTTTTTTTGGTCAAAATATCCGGCGATATTCGGTAGTGTTCCCCCCTCTGAAAAGTATGTTTTTTTCCCCCAATTTTTGAAAAATTCCCCTCTCGTCGGAATTTTCGTCCTCCGAGGAGGCGCCATAATTTACGCTATGCGGTCCGGTACAGTCAGGGTTTTATCAACCCCCGCTCGCTGATTACACTTTGTATCATTCAGGCGCATTATTGATCCATTGTGAACGATTTCAAGCGTCTCGATGATGACAGTGCACATTCTGAATCTGAATCTGAAAATGTCATCCACCGGATCGCACAATAAGAACTCATACAGGAAAATAATTGAAAGATGTCGGAAAGTTGCAAGAAGATTGACATTCTTTTCAAGCAGGCCATTTTGTCACAAAGGCATGTCACTATGTGAATTGGAGTTGTTCATTTTCAAGCCTGCAAATATTCAGAAACATGGCCGGTTGCTCGCTAGACTGAAGTGTTGTTAAAAATAATTTAATGATACACAGGGCTTTCCCCAGCGTGTTAACGCATGTCGGGCCCGACATGCCTTCAATCAAAGACCCCCTTCTGCGACATGCCTTTAAAGTTCCCGTCATGCGATATTTCAGTAGCGACATTCCTTGCTGACCCGTGTATTTTTAATTCCTACTGTGCGAGATGCCATGAAAACCATAACAACACGCGCGTGTATAATTGACAGCTTGCTACTGTGTTGAGCCCTACTGACACACCTCCAGTATTGACCAATTGAAACGCGCACTGTGATACACGCATCAACGCGCACTGTGATACACGCATCGGAATGTGTGAAAAGCAGACACCGCTTGTCGGCTCGATGTTTTGATTACAATCATGTGTACTGCATATTCGAGCATTGTAGGTAGATGCCAATTAGTAATAATTGCTGAAGTTTGATAGGGTTTAATCGACCATGAGAAATGGAAAGCAGACTTTCCATGGGTGAATGAATCGGCTGATGGTAATTACATGTACAGTTTTAAAACTTTCACTTACATCTAGATGCGATTCAGATAGAGTCCGTAACAACCATTCGCTAATTTAGACTATGTCTAAAATGCGGCCCGCTCTGACCATACTAGATATATAGAAATATCACTGAATTGGTGCGGCGCCGGTATCATGTATTCGTCTATGTTTTATTCGGACCTAATTATCATAATAAATTCAGCTTCTGACACGCACTATTTACGTCTGCAAAAAAACCATCAACTTAACATGCCTAAACAAAAGATTTGCATTTATTTTACTTATTAAGCACCTGAAATAGTCCAGCCTTCAATAAATAGCGATATTCAAGCAATGAAGATGAATTTTTGACCGAAAATTTAGAGTGATCTTGACCCCGTTCTAAAAAGATTTATAAAACGGTGATACAAACGTGACAAGTCACGTTTCGAATTCTTTCGTGAGTTTGCTTTGTACAAAGTGACAAAAGTTTTGAGATTGTGGAGCCCAAACCAATGATAGTTTATTGATGCTTTTTTTGTGAAATCACTTAATCGCCAGATTTCCAATTGTCCCTAAATTCTACATAACTAGAGATAATTCCTGTCTGCACCGTCTGACCTCGCACATGTTACACTGGACTGAAGAAGATTATTTGATCAACTTTAAGAGCCGTTGCACACATAGTAGAACCCGATGAGACACCCCAAGTAGGAGCTATATTATCAGGATCGACTATGTTTACTGAGTGAATTTTGTATAGTTGGTTTTATTCATTCTGCAGTACTTAAAGCCTTTAGACAAAACAAAACTAACAACACCAAGAGGAAATTCATAAATTGTTTATTTTCAGTGCTTTGAAGGGTCAAATAAACACTTTTCTACATTTTCTTCTGCAGCAAATAGCGTCAGTTATACTGACCCTTTTGATATGAAATTTTCATTGATGGAATTAGGGAGCTTGAATGGAAGTATCATGCAAAAGGTTCTCAATTCTTTGATCAGTACTGTGAGAGTTATTCCCCCTTTTCAATTAAAAAAAGCTTGCTTAAAGCAGATGACACATGTCTTCAGAGGAACTCCCTTCTTGATTGTAATTATATGGGTTCCTTTATTTTCTGTGACCTGTGTGTCAAGCACCAACGGGGGTCAAAGCAATATACTTGTTAGATGATGGAGTCAATAAAACCTGTATAATTTATTTACATTTGCAGGTGTTATGTTACACCCCAAGATAGGCTAAAATCACACCATTTGCCATTCATAATGTGAAAAAAATCCCCGCTTCGCGGAAGGGGAAACCCCTCCCGCACCCACCCCCTTGGTCCCAACATGCCTTCCCAAAATCCTGGGGAAAGCCCTGATACATTTTTTTTATCAACACTTCAGTCTAGCGAGCAACTGATAAGCTCTTACGGTCACGCATCACTATTTTTCCAGTCCGTGTTTTGGTCAGTCTCGATGGAATCTCACTGGGGTGTAAACAAAAGGAAATAAGATTTTTCTACCCTAGAATATACTGTATAAGATTTTCACTCACCTAAAATAGCAGTTCTATATCCTCCAATGCATTTAATTTGAATCTCCATCCAAGTATGATTAATCATAACACTTCTAATCACTCAAAGAAAGTTTAGAAACAAACGTCCAATGTCCGACATTTTGTCAAATTTGACAAAAATGATGTCCTTCACATTGAATAAGCATATGTAAGAAATAAGTTGTTATTTAGGATTTTTGTGTGCAAAATTTTGTATAAACACATGGTAGTATTGAGTTTAATGTAAAATTGAGATAAAATACAAGAATATGATAATTGTAATGTTACTAAAAATAGATTCTGATACCGTAAGAACCACTTCACATTAGAATCACTTTTACTGACTTAAACACTTATAAATAAGGAATGGATGTACCTTGGATTTTTTAAAGTGTACTGCAAAATTAATTATGAATGCAACTATAAGTGATAATATATATAATTACTAATTTTTTTAGTTACAAAAAAATCGGGGCAAGTTCATTTGGGACATGGCAAGTTAATTTTATAAGCTTACTTGCTCTGGGCCTGCCAGTCAAAAAATTTTCTTGGAGCACTGGTTTTAAGGCTGATCTGTGAATATTCAGGCTAATTTAGATGAAAAAATAACCTTAAAATAATCCCAGAAATACCTCAGAAGCCACCTCCTGCAATGTAGATTTTAAAATTTTCGGGGGGAGGCCCCCCCAACCCCCCCAATGAGAGGGGGAAACCCCCTCTCATACTCTCCCCCCTCGTGCCTTCGGCACTCGGTTCGCGCCTGCGGCGCTCAGATTTTCCCCTCTCACAAAAGTAAAAGGGTAGTGACCCCCTTCCCCTTAATCCCAAAAAAACCCCTGGCCAAGATGGAATAACCACTGTTTGGTACGAACATGAAGCTGGGACATTGCACTTTTCAAATAATATAACTTTTGATACATTCCGACGAAGCCGTAGCCAGTGCCGACATGAAATTTCCACAAAATATGCTGAACTTTCGTACTCTTGACGAGAAGTCGCAATAACGTGACCTACTTGTTCACTCCGATTTCACTATATCATAGCAATAACCTGGCAATTTGCAGTTCAAAAGATGGCATGGTTCAATAAAATGACTCGATTCTATATCCATTCTCCATCTTTTTAGTCCCCAGCATCAAAACAATGATGTAAAACTAGCGAGTTTTGTCAGTTAGCTTTAAATTGTAGAGGAAGGAGCCATTGTACGTGGCGTCACGGATTTTCCAAGTTTCACGTCGCTCATCCAATGAAATGGCTCCATTCATATTTGATGGGAATATTTATGGTCCGTACATGAAATCTATTATTTCGATATAACTATATACCATGTAATCCCAGTCTCGATAATCCGATTTTTCAAGCATGCTTCTCGATCCCTTCAATCAATTGCTTCATTAAATTACCTGCCTAAACTGAGCATGCATCGCGGACATTCGAAGCCAATTTATCACACCTCCATTGTAGATGTCTCGGGACTCCGTGTACCCCCAGCAATTAGAGGTGCCACTGTGTTAGTTTGCAACTGTGTGTGAATAACACCGGGTCCAACAGTATACACGTATTTTGGCAATAATTGTGAGCGCATAAATGTGTATAATGCATCGATTCTTTACTTGTCTAAGTTTCCATTCGTCGACATTTCATTTTAGTTTTGGATGTTAACAAACAACATTGCTTCGCTCCTGTACTGTTTCGTGATAAGAAAAATCAGGGCGAGTTGAATTAATTAATAATTGGAATACTCGGTGTTATTCGTCTGAAATACTCTATACAAATTATTTACTCTCCTAATAAGCGTTTGGTTGAACGAGACTTTTCTAAAAATACGCAAACATATCAATTTATCTGTTAAGCATTCTGTAGGCAAAAAACACATGTATGTGCATACACTATCCGATATATTTGACACGTTGAATACACAAAGTATGAAATCATGGATAATCCGAGCATTTTCTCAGTTCCCGACAGTCCTCGGATTATCGCCATTTTACTGTATTGCTGTTTTATATAGCCTGTATAACTATAATTATCGTATCTTTCATTTTCAGCCGAAAGAGCCTTAGATACGATGAACTTTGACACAATCAAGGGTAGACCCATCAGAATCATGTGGTCCCAGCGAGATCCCTCCCTCAGAAAATCTGGAGTCGGAAATGTGTTCATCAAGAACCTGGACAAGAGCATTGACAACAAAGCCCTTTATGACACATTCTCTGCTTTTGGCAACATCTTGTCATGTAAGGTGAGAATCCGCAGCTTTTTTTCCAAGTGATTTTATAGCAGTTATTACCTCGGTCTGCTGTTTGTTTATAAATTTTAAAGGTTTTGGCCTGACTGGGTCTATTGTATTTGCAGTGGACATTTGTATGAGAGAATTTGTTGAAATCTTCTTGCAGCTAAAAAATCCCAAATTAGACAAAAAAAATCCTATTTCAGTGGTTTGGTTCATCTCCCCAAAATAGTGAAAGTAAGCCCTAGAATCAGAAGATGATTCACAAATTCCCATGTTTTGTTCTTAGGAGAATTATATGGCTGAAGCCAGTCTGAAATAATGTGTTATAGTGTTGGCTGTGCAGCCAGGCTACTAATCCAAAAGGATTAATATGCTGTTGTCTGGAACTGGTGATCGGTAATCAATAGTCTACAATTTTGAATATTTTGTCTCTCTGTTGAGTCTGTAGTTGCTTTTTGAATCATTCTTTGGATAATGAAAGAATTTGTTTTTCAAGATGTGCTTTATTAACCTTTTCCCTGCTTAACCCATTCCCTCATATTGATGCCTCTGTAAAAGACACTTTGAAAGCATTGTGATAAATAGAATATTTGCTCCATAGGAGCAAATGCTCTATTTATCACAATGATTTCAATGCTACACATGTCTACATTTTTCTTTGCTTAGGTTATTTTTTATAATTGCATATTGAGGGCTTGGTGCAAAACTATTCTAACTCCTTCACTTTGTGAAGGAGTTAGAATAGTTTTGCACCAAGCCCTCGATATTATGAACATAAGACATTTTAGTATAGGCAGAAGCTGTAGAATCGGATTTATATTACACCATAAGCAAACAGAGCAGACCCTGATCAGACTGCTCCTATAGTAGCCTTCTGATCTGGGTCTACTCTGTTTGCAAATATGCGAAAAGGCTTTTATACAAGGGAAAGGGTTAATACCTTGCCTGGTAGACACCTTTTCCAGATCAGACCGCTCCCACTCTCCTGGGAGCCATCTGATAAAGGTTTATTTTAAAGAAATTTATACAAATATATTGCCATGGCCAAAATGTCTTTGTCCATTGGCCATTTTAGAAATTCAGGAAGTAAATCCTTTTCACGCCTTTTCACAGATTAGATCCAGATCGCACAACCCCAGCGGGAATTGTCATATCCCTGTCTGCTTTGTGGAATATTTCAAATCGTGACCAAAGTTTAAACATTCTGTCAAGGTCAAAATTTCAGATGTTTGTGACAATAAATGAAAATGATATTAATATTCATGAAGATCTATATAAATGCTTCCATTAGGCAAAGCATTTATATTATGTTGATACTTCTGTCCCTGAATATTAATGAGGTACACTTGAATAAATAATAATATTCTTGAATAAACGTTAAATGGGGAAAGGATTAAAATTGGGAAAAGGGCCTCCGATTTTATATTGTTCCCCCCAAAGTTGGGAGCATGTCCCACCTCTGCAATTCAGGGCTCAAGCAAGAGGGCGATTTGGGAGAAAAAGTCTCCCTAACCCTGCTGACTTCTCCCTGTTTTTGAGCTGAGGGAGAAGTTTTATTATATAGAACATATAGAGAGATACAAAATCAGGACCAAACTTCTCCCTCAATATCACAAAACTTCTCCCTAATGGAGAGCTCCAGCTTGAGCCCTGCAATTGCTTTGAAATTGTTCATTGGGATATTGGTTGCTGCAGTTGTGTGCATTTTTAGCTCGTCTGTTTCGAAGAAATCACAAGCTATTGTCATAGCTCCGGCGTCGTTGACGTCGTCCGATATCTTAACATTGGTATGCATGTTCATCTTGACAAGGCCTATCCACACAGGCCAAAATGATAACAGACGAGCGTTCGCACCCACTTGCGGTGCTCTTGTTTCTTCACCCTTTAATTTACAATTCTGCCTTTTTACAGCTTTGCAAACTGGTCCACATCAGACAACTCCTATAGGAGCTATCTGATCAGAGATTGCTTGTATTTTACAGACATGATTCTCTATTTTAGTCACAGCAATAAAATAACATTTTACATTTTATAGAAATTAATTTTTTGTATAATGAGTGATATCATGCAGCAATATTCATCAAGTGAAGACTTGATCTTGTGCTTTTCAGATTGTGTCGGATGACCATGGATCCAGGGGATACGGCTTTGTACATTTTGAGACAGAGGAGGCTGCAAGAAACGCTATTGAGAAGGTCAACGGCATGTTGTTGAACGGGAAAAAAGTGTAAGTACTTGAAGTATGTCTCCCCACAGATAGTGGGGAGGGAGACATTGATTTTAAATTATGTTTTTTGGTCTGCCTGTCACAAAGTTTGTCTGCACTGCTTCTCACAAAGGGCTTGGCCGGTCTCAATAAAACTTCACAGAATTGATCACCATGAAGTGTTGTTGTATATATCCCTAGGATGATATGGTTCTACTATTTTTAGCTCGTCTGTTTCGAGAAAAAGTTGAGTTATTGTGATCACTGGGTCGTAGGTGTTGTCGTCGTGCAAAAACTTTAATGTAGCTCATTACTAGAAAAGTATAAGAGGTATCAACATGAAACTTCATAGGTTAGTAGATCGCATTGAAGGGAAGAACCATAACTCTTGATTTCAAAAGTTTGGAGTTACGGCCCTTTATTGTTTTCATTTTTTTAGCTCACCAGAGCACAAAGTGCTCAAGGTGAGCTATTGTGATACCCCTGCGTCCGTCTGTCCGTCTGTCTGTCTGTCTGTCCGTCTGTCCGTCAACAATTTCAAACGACTTCTTCTCTGAAACCGACTGCCCAATTGTAACCAAACTTGGTCAGATACATACTGTGGGTGTGTGCTTCAAAAGTTGTTAAAAGATAGTGGGCGGGGCCATCGGTCTTGTTGCCATGGCAACTGTACGCAATATCTAGAAAAATCTTCTTCTCCAGAATGACTTGTCCGATTTGAATATAGTTTGCACCAAAATGTTTCTTAGTTGATAGACTTTAAATATATGACAATCTTTAAAAATCTTCTTCTCTGAAACCATATGTCCTAGACCATTGATATTTGGTATATAGCATGATCTTATGGTCCTCTACAAAGGTTGTTCAAATTATGACCCCCGGGCCAAAAATGTCCCGCCCAAGGGCTTATCAGTTTTTCATAGGAAAATCTTTAAAAATCTTCTTCTCTGAAACTGTAAGGCCTAGACCTTTGATATTTGGTATGTAGCATGATCTTATGGTCCTCTACTAAAGTTGTTCAAATTATGACCCCCGGGCCAAAAATGGCCCCGCCCAAGGGCTTATCAGTTTTTCATAGGAAAATCTTTAAAAATCTTCTTCTCTGAAAATGTAAAGCCTAGACCTTTGATATTTGGTATGTAGCATGACCTTATGGTCCTCTACAAATAGTGTTCAAATTATGACCCCCGGGCCAAAAATGGCCCCGCCCAAGGGCTTATCAGTTTTTCATAGGAAAATCTTTAAAAATCTTCTTCTCGGAAACTGTAAGGCCTAGACGTTTGATATTTGGTATGTAGCATGATCTAATGGTCCTCTACAAATATTGTTCAAATTATGATCCCCGGGCCAAAAATGGCCCCGCCCAAGGGCTTGTCAGTTTTTCATAGGAAAATCTTTAAAAATCTTCTTCTCTGAAACTGTAAGGCCTAGACCTTTGATATTTGGTATGTAGCATGATATTATGGTCCTCTACAAAGAGTGTTCAAATTATGACCCCCGGGCCAAAAATGGCCCCGCCCAAGGGCTTATCAGTTTTTCATAGGAAAATCTTTAAAAATCTTCTTCTCTGAGGCTGCAAGGCCTAGACCTTTGATATTTGTTATGTAGCATGATCTTATGGTCCTCTACAAAGATTGTTCAAGTTATTACCCCCGGGCCAAAAATGGCCCCGCCCAAGTGCTTATCAGTTTTTCATAGGAAAATCTTTAAAAATCTTCTTCTCTGAAACTGTAGGGCCTAGACCTTTGATATTTGGTAAGTAGCATGATCTTGTGGTCCTCTACAAAGATTTTCAAATTATGACCCCCGGGCCAAAAATGGCCCGCCCAAGGGCTTATCAGTTTTTCATAGGAAAATCTTTAAGAATCTTCTTCTCTGAAACTGTAAGGCCTAGACCTTTTATATTTGGTATGTAGCATGATCTTATGGTCCTCTACAAAGATTGTTCAAATTATGACCCCCAAACCAAAAATAACCCCGCCCAATGGCTTATCAGTTTTTAATAGGAAAATCTTTAAAAATCTACTGAAACTGTAAGGCCTAGACCTTTTATGTTTGGTATGTAACATGATCTAATGGTCGTCTACAAGTATGTAGCTTTGGCTTGTGGTCCTCTGCCAATAATATTCAACTTACGACCCTGACCACTGGGCAAAACTTGGCCCTGCCTCAGGGCTTATCAGTTTTTCATGGGAAAAATATAAAATATTATTTTTCTCTGAAACCATAAGGCTTAGACCTTTAGTTAATGGCATACTGCTTTGCCTTGTGGTTCTAACAAGGTTGTACAAATGATTTCTTGTGGTCAAAAATGGCCCTGCCCCTTGGGTTATCTCAGGTAAGCGCTTCAGGGCCTCATGGCCCTCTTGTTTAAAATTTAGGTGGACAAGCACCAAATCAGATGAGTGTTGGCGCCGCACACAACTCTTCACTCTTGTTCATAATTGTGTTGCCTTGAATGATAAAACTTCTGCATAAACTCTCAACAGGGCTTTTTTTCTCTTAATTGGGAAGGGGCCTTAGCCTGCTGATTTTGGGAAGAATTATCGCTAAAGTTGCTGATTTGGGAAACAAAAAAGCTGGTGTAAGTTTGGATTTTTGGGAAAACTGCATGATTTTAAAGAAATTTTCAATTGGGAAGGGGCCTCTGTTATAGAAGGTGAAAAACCCCTGCTCAATTTCTCATAAATGGCTGGTCAAATTTAGAGAAAAAAATCCACAGAGGTGGGGGACTTTTTTAGCTCACCTGAGCCAAAGGCTCAAGGTGAGCTATTGTGACCGCCCGTCTGTCCGTCCGTCTGTCCGTTCACTTTTATTTCAAATGACTTCTTCTCCTAAACCACTGGGAGGATTTCAACCAAATTTCACAGAAATGTACCTTAGGATGTCCTCTATCAGTTTTGTTAAAATCATGACCCCCGGGCAAAAAATGGCCCCGCCCCACTACTTTTACAGGTTTTTTTTTTAAATCTTTAAAAATCTTCTTCTCTGAAACCACAATTTCTAGAGCTTTGATATTTGGTATATAGCATCATCTAATGGTCCTTTACCAAGTTTGTTAAAATGATGACCCCCGGGCCAAAAATGGCCCTGCCCTGGGGCTTGTAGTTTTTACATAGACTTATATAGGGAAACCTTTAAAAATCTTTTTGTCTGAAACCACATAATCTAGAGCTAAGATATTTGGTATGAAGCATCACCTAATATACCACTACCAGGTGTGTTCAAATAATAACCCCTGGGCCATAAATGGTCTCACCCTGGGGTTTTATGCTACTTAACATCAGAATCTGTAACACTTAAAAGGTAATTTCCTCACAGTTATTTCCCTTGTCCCATCAGCATAGCCATAAGGGACAAAGGGAGATAACTGCATTGGAGTGCTAGTATCATTCTATTTATAACTATTTATAGTAAAATGTTGAAGGTGAATCAGTGTAGCTGTTTTAGAAGGCATAGAAACATCTATCAAATTCCATTAGCAAATAACAGACCTTGATCCTATAGGAGCCACCTTATCTGGGTCTACTCTGTTTGCAGATGCATGAAAACAAGTTTATATGAGAGAAATTAAGGGTTAAATATCAACTCCAGATCCTAAACTGCAGACCAGCAGCAGTTCAAAGATTACCTGGGCAGTAAAATCTCTCCAGGTCAATGCATGACTCTTAACTCTTTGCATGCTAGTGGTGAAACTGTGATTACCTATGCAAACAGTTTGGATCCAGATGAGAGGCCGCATACTGCGGCATCTCATCAGGATCCAAACTGTTTGTCATCTTAACCATATTTTTGCAAAAAAATGAAAGTAAGTTTATTTTAAGAATTGAAGCAGATGACAATAACTTTTTGTTGCAGACGAAACATTAAAGGCATTTTGACCCATTAAACCCAGTGTGTAGTGGGAGTGATGTTACATGGTGTCTTCCAATGTCTCTCAAATTAGATGTGAGAGATATAGGAAAGTACTAATTCAGCCAATCAAGGAAAATGATCACCATCTAGACTTTGATCTGGGTCCAAACCCAACTGATGTAAGTCATGGTAATGTTTAAGAAAACTGTGAAAACATGATTATGCAATGGCCCAACTGATATAAGTCATGGTAATTCTTAAGAAAACATGATAACCCCCCCCCCCCCCCCCCCCCCAACAATGATAGGTGTTAAACTTACTACTGTGGATTAAGTCTGCTGCCCCAAAAAGCATCTTAAATATAACTTTTTTTTATAAAATTTGATGACAACACATTAAAAAGTCCTAAAATGTCTGAATCTTGTATGATATTAATGAAATAACCGAGTAAATATAACTTAATTATAACAGTAGACGTAACTCTTCTCAATTTCAATTGTTAAAAATACTAATGACCCGTTTAATTGAATTATCATCAGATATTCACACCTAGAGCTAGACTTATTTCTAAACACCTATTAACCCTTAACCTGTTTGCTTTGACAAAAATTGATCTGGGACTACTCTTGTTTGCTAATGCTTAAAAAATTTGTTAATGCCATAAATAGAAGTTTTAGCTTTGAAAAAAACTGTAAAATCAAATCTATATCTTGTCAAATGTAAGAAGAGCAGACCCTGATCAGACAGCTTCTATAGCAGCCGTCTGATCTAGTCTACTCTTATTTTTAATGTGTAAAACACATTATTTCTCTGAAGAGAAGTTTTTGCTTTGACAAAAACTGTAGAATCCGATCTATATTGTGTCAAAAGAAACAGAGAAGACCCAGATCAGACAGCTTCCGTAGGCTAATGCATAAAAACAGCTTTATATGAGGGAAAGGGTTAAACGATTTTTAAAGATATTCTTATTGGTCATTTCACACAAAAACTGGCATTATGTACTGCCTAGCACTCTATTTGCCTATATACCTGGGTCAAGGTATAATTGCATAGCTTTATTGAAGTCATTTGAATTTCTCAAAGACCAGTTTTAGGCATTTTGAGCTAAGGCAAAAATGGCACAAGTTGTAAACAGTTTAGATCTTGGTCAACCAGTCACTTGGTATTAGTTCTGAATTCAGTTCAAGTTTATTCAGCAGTGAAAGGGTGAAAGCAGTGCACTAAGCTTATTTCATCTGCTAGAAATGTTGTCCACTGAAAAATTAACATGTCAATATACATGTATTACTGTAACTGAGGTGAGCGATATAGGGCCAATGGCCCTCTTGTTTGAATAATAAGTTATAATATAGGTCTGATTCTAATCTTTCTGTAATGATCTCTTGTTCATATTGCCGTAATAAAAATTCAGTTATTTGACATTCATGGTGTTGTTATATCTTAGATAAATATTGATGATGCTAATGATTATGAATTATTGCATTTACAGATTTGTAGGTCATTTTATGAATCGCCGCGAGCGTTTAGAACAGATGGGAGATAAGATGAAGAAGTTTAACAACGTGTACATCAAGAACTTTGGAGAGGACATCGACGACGAGAAACTGAAGATCTGGTTTGAACAGTTTGGAAACATTATAAGTGCAAAGGTAATTCAACATTTAACCCACTCCTCCATATAGGCTATTTTTAGACCCAACCTCTTTGAATGAATCTACCCAAAAGGAGCATTTACTGGAGAAAAGTAAAATTTTAGAATTTTGTAGTTTGAAACCATTGTGATAAATAGAGCATTTGCTCCTATTGGAGCAAATGCTCTATTTATCACAATGGTTTCATAAAGTGACTTTTACAGAGGCGTAAAAAGGCGTATTTATGGAGGAAAGGGTTAAATACTTACCAGTAAATTCGCTCTTCACCTCAAACAATTTTTTCACACTTTTGCAAACACAGTAGATCAGAAGGCTTCTGTAGGAACTGTTTGATTCCAATTCCTTATTCACCAAAGGGAGGATTTCCTGCAAAACTTTCACAAATGAGCAATGTTGGTGTGAAGATGTACATAAAGAAGGGAACCTGTACTCCAACCAATTTTATCAGAGTTATGGGACTTTGAAATTTTGAAAAGTGTTTGATTTAGAGATGATATGGCCAGAGGACACCCATGTCCAAAGGACACAATTTTCTAGTTCTGTGCCTGTTATATTCGATTGTAAGCCTCATGGTGATGTATTTAATTTGAAAATTTTAACACTACCCTGCTGTGAAAAAATGTTTGCCCATATTGAGGGTCTGGTGTAGTTTGACTAACAATCCGATCAAGCTTTTGAGAAACTGTTGACTGGCTGTCAAACAATGTTTGATTCTCTTGTTGTTAAAAACTTTATATGATTGGAAAAGTCTAATCTATCAACTTGATACAACTGTCCAATATTTTTTAAATGGTTGTCACACTTCTCCACTTTGATTGAGACTTCATTGCACTTGTGGTCACATCCTTGTTTGGACTGTTGTCAATACATTCCGTTTTACTAGGGGACATTAGAAAATAGTTAGAAAATTGCTTCATCTTTGCAACGCTGGCTAGATTATATATTAAGTAACAAAGTTGAGTCCATGCCTATAGATGCAGAATGCTTGTCGAAATTTTACTAATGTACACAATTGTTGGAAAGCAGGTTGTGTACCAGTCTACATGTGCGTATTGAGATGTAAAAAGGATGCTAAGAAATGCAAAGAACCAATTATACTGAAGAGGTCGTGGCCCACAATGATATGTACCATTTGGTGAAAAAGGGGGCCAGTGATGCAATAAATTTTATAATGCGGCCTAGATTGAATACTGGTACCACTATAACAAATCTGTAAATTAATACTCATGATGTCGTTATTTCTTGCCTGAGTATTCATGAAGTACGGGGTTAGCCACATTAAGTGATAGCTTGTTTTATATATTTTCAGGTTATGACGGGGTATGATGGCAAGGGTAAAGGGTTTGGATTTGTCAGCTTTGAGGAACCAGATGCAGCAGAAAGGGTAAGTGCCATTATTATTAATATGGAAGGAAAAAAGAGCTGACTGGCATGATAGGTAAACTTTTGCCTCCCCGTTTTAAGTTTTCATAAGACATAATTTAACCCTTTCCTTCATATAAATGCCATTTCACACATTCACCAAACAGAGTAGATCTGCTCTGTTTGTGTATGCTGCCGATTTTGTGTCTTAAAATCTTTTCTATAGCTTGTGTTTTGTAGTTATATCTGATGGTGTATTGATTTAATTTAAGGTTTGTTAGGTCATTTTACCAATGTTTTGGCAAAGAATAGTGAAAAATTAATGTTTATTTGAGCTAGGACCCTCATAATATTGTCGGGAATCCTTAGTCTTCAACAAAGGGTCCTTTAACTGCAAGTTGAAACTCTGAAATTTACTGATTGTGATTCCAATTTGTTACGCAAACTAACTATATTGGCAGGCTGTTGATGAGATGAATGACAAAGACTTTGATGGCAGGACTCTGTATGTGGGCCGAGCACAGAAGCGAGCTGAGCGACAGGCTGAATTGAAGGACAAATTTGACAGGCTGAAGCAAGAGAGAATGAACAGATACCAGGGAGTAAACCTGTATGTAAAGAACCTTGACGACACCATCGACGATGAGCGACTCCGCAAGGAATTTGCACAGTTTGGAACCATCACTAGTGCTAAGGTTGGTCGGAGTACTGCAACTAAAATGATATACTTGGGGCAGTTTAACCCTATACTCTATGAATATGCATGACAGAAATAATGACATCATGAATATTGATTAGATTAACTGTTATAATAGCTCATGGACACAGGATGTTTGGCCAAGGCAGAAACTGTAGAATCATATCTATATCATATCGTAAGTATACTATGTAGACCCTATTAGGTCTACTCTGTTTTGCAACGGTGTAGAAAAGTGTATTTATGGAGGACCTGGTTATACCTTTGACCTTACAGAAACAGTAGACCCAGATCAGACATCCCCTGTAGGGTCTGCTCTGGTTTATTACGGAATGATTTTAAGATGTTCAACAGTTTCTGCCCAAGACAAAATTTCCATTTTATCATGCCGTTGATACAGTTAATCTAGTTAATGTTGTCATTTTTATCTTTGTGAATATTAATGGAGTAAAGCATTGATTTTCCCACTGCTAAAGTGATGCAACAATGCCTATAAATCCCAATAGTGTAGACCATAATTCACATATGATAGTACATTCAGAGTCATTTCCCTTTCCCTTTGAATACTCAATTAACATATTCCCGCATATTGAGACGCCTCTGAAAATGTCACTTTTTGAAACTATTGTGATGAATAGAGCATTTGCTCCTCAGGAGCAAATGCTCTATTTATCACAATGGTTTCAAACTACAAAATCTAAAAAAAAATCCTTTTCTCTAGTTAATGATCCTTTTCGGTAGAATTATTCGAAGTAGATGGATCTAAAAATGGCCTATGAGGGAATGGGTTAAGAAATAATGGCATCATGAATATTTCGTTAGCTGAATTTTTATAATGGCAAACGTACAGAGATTTTTTTGTATTAGTAGAAACTATCAGATCTATTCGTCTGTCCATGGATGTCATAATTTTTGTCTGATGGGTGACGTGCATGTTCCTTCGAACACTCTTATCTTTGTAGTGTGGTTCATTTGCTTTTACATTCCCAAACACCCTGGAGCCTGGCAAATAGCCTGGTTCCTCCTTTACTTGGGAAGATGAATTCAACTCTCTACACAGAAGGTGTGGTATATAGACAAGCTCGCCTTTGTGTGGAGGTTTGTACAGTTTAGCTTTAAATGTTATTCTTGTCCTGTTATGATGTCCAATCTAGAAATTAATTGGGGGGGGGGGGGGGATTTTCACCCCTACCCATGAACAATAGAGGGGATTCTTCTCAACTCTTTGCATGCTAAGTAATTTTTCGTCTGCAACAATTGTCTTCTGCTTCAATTCTTAAGATGAACTTTCTCTCATTTCTTTGCAAAAATATGGTCAAAATGACAAACAGTTTGGATCCTGATGAGACGCCGCACTATGAGACGTCTCATTTGGATCCAAACTGTTTGCATAGGTGGTCACAGTTTTGCCGCTAGCGTGCAAAGAGTTGACTTAAACTTTCCTTCTTATAAATTAAAAGCCTTATGATGCATTGCAAACAGAGCAGACCAAGATCAGATGGATCCAGTTGGTGGTGTCTGATCACTGTGATCAGGGTCTGCTCTATCTGCTATTTTAACGGTTTATCTAAATTAATATTCATGCTGTCATTCTTTTGTTCATAAATATTCATGGAGTAAACTAAAAGGGTTAATGATGTTCTGAATGGATTACCCTCTCTAAAGTGCAAAATCGGTAATAATTTTTTTTTTTTTGGGGGGGGGGGGGGGTTCGTCTTCTAGTCACATGGCAGTAGCTGTAACAAATCTGTAGAATTGACTGTAGACTAAGTATATTTCTGATTTTGTTTTCTGACATTAGTCACTGTTTGGATACGAAATGAATAGATGACTTATAGAACTGTTGCAAACTGAGCAGACTCGGTTAACGCGGCCCTTTAGGTCCTGCTTGATCAGGTACTGCTCTGTTTGATTAACACATTACCCGTCCCCCTAGTGACACGTTTTTGCGCCTCTATAAAATTCACATTGTGAAACCATTGTGATAAATAGAGCATTTGCTCCTATAAGAGCAAATGCTCTATTTTTGTCACAATGGTTTCAAACTACAAAATTCTAAAAAAAAGTCCTTTTCTTTAGTTAATGCTCCTTTTTGGTGGATTTATTCAAAGAGGTATCTAAAAATAGCCTTTGAGGTAATGAGTTATGGAAAAAAATTGGATTCTACAGTTTCTGCCATTGTGGAAATTTCTTCGTATTTCTGGCATAAATATTCACGAGGTAAAGGGTTAATTTGTGTAGCTTTGATTGAAAAATGCATGAGTTTGCTTGTTTTCTGTTTCAGGTGATGTTTGAGAATGGTAGGTCCAAGGGCTTTGGCTTTGTCTGCTTCAGCTCCCCTGAGGAGGCTACCAAGGCTGTGACAGAAATGAACGGCCGTATTATTGTGGCCAAGCCTCTTTATGTAGCACTGGCTCAGCGTAAGGAGGACCGCAAAGCTCATCTTGCCTCTCAATACATGCAGCGACTGGCCAGTATGCGCCTACAGACTCAGCAGATGGGACAGGTCTTCCAGCCAGGTAGCAGCGCTGGCTACTTCGTGCCAACTATGAACCCCGGTGCTGCTAGAGGAAACTTCTTTGCACCAACTCAGATCCCACAGATGAGAGCCGGACCTCGTTGGCAGACAGTCCGACCCACCAACCCAGCAGGCACAGGCTTCCAATCAATGCCAGGCGGTCCACAGGTCAGGCCTCCAAGACCTGCAGGGGGAGCTGGTGCTGGACAAGTGCCCGGTGCACAGCCACAGATACGACAGACAGGTCTCAACGCCCGACCCATCACTGGACAGTCGACTGCCCAGCCCAGAGCTGGAATGGGTATGCCACAGAATACCATGCCAGGCAGGCCACAACAACCACAGGCACCAACTATGCAGCAAGGAGCCAGACCCGGCATCAAATATCCAAACCAAATGGCACAGGTTAGAATTTACAAATGATATATAATTCGTTGTAGACATTTACCTTTTCTCCGTAGGAATGTCTTTTGGGCACCTTTGCAAACAGACAATACTCAAATCAGACAGCTGTACAGTTACTGCTATGGTAGAAATATCCCTAGATCATACGGCCATTAAAAATAGTCGGCTAAATAATATTCATAGTTATTATTTCCTTTACTTCACAAGTAATTATGTTAACAAATAATATCCTGAATATAAATATTCCTACATCGAAAAGTTTAATGATGAGTCCAATAAGTATAAAAAGTCTTAAATGTGTTAATGGATTCTGCATTACAAACCGTGCAGACCAAGATTTGAGGAATCTTCCAGGAGCCCTCTGATCTGGGACTACACTGTTTGCAAATGATAGTAATCTTATAACCTGCATTCAAAGGGTTAAGATTTGTGATAAATTAGGCTATACCTCAAAAGTGTACAGAGCTACAGATAAATGCACGTACACAAATACTAAAAACGTCATTTCTCCACTATGTTGTGACCACTCTTTAGAATCGTCTCTTTGAGACGATTCTAAAGAGTGGTCAAAGCATAGGGTTTGGTGGAGAATTAAAGAAGTCATGCTTGAAAATGTTTTTAGCTCACCTGAGCTTGCTCAAGTGAGCTATTGTCATGGTGCTCCGTCCGGCGTCCGTCGTCGTGCGTTGTGCGTCGTGCGTCATCAACATTTGGCTTGTGAACACTCTAGAGGTCACATTTGTAGCCAAATCTTCATGAAACTTGGTCAGAATGATTGTCTTGAAAAAATCTCGGATGAGTTCGAAAGTGGGTCATGTGGGGTCAAAAACTAGGTCACTAGGTCAAATTATTCAAAATCTTTGTGAACACTCTAGAGGTCACATTTTTAGTCCAATCTTCATGAAACTTAGTCAGAATGATTGTCTTGATAGAAACTTGGATGAGTTTGAAAGTGGGTCACATACGGTTAAAAACTAGGTCACTGGGTCAAATTATTGAAAAACCTTGTGAACAATCTAGAGGTCACATTTTTAGTCCAATCTTGATCAGACTTGCTCAGGATGATATTCTTGATGATATCTCGATCAAGTTCGATCATGGGTGGGGCAGGATTAAAAAGTAGGTCATTAGGTCAAATCTTAAAAAAATCTTGTTTACACTGTAGAAGCCACAATTTCTGCCTAATCTTCATCAAACTTGCTCAGAATGATAACCTTGATGATATCTTGATCGAGTTTGATCATATGTGGGCTTGGGTCAAAAAGTAGGTCACTAGGTCAAATCTTAGAAAAATCTTGTTTACACTCTAGAAGCCACATTTTCTGCCTATTCTTCATCAAACTTGCTCAGAATGATGACCTTGATGATATCTCAATTGAGATCCATCATGGGTGGGCTGGGGTCAAAATGTAGGTCACTAGGTCAAATCTTAGAAAAATCTTGTTTACACCCTAGAGGCCACATTTTCAGCCCAATCTTGATCAAACTTGCTCAGAATGATAACCTTGATGATCTCTCATTTGAGTTCGGTTGTGGGTGGTGTGGGGTGAAAAAGTAGGTCACTAGGTCAAATCTTAGAAAAATCTTGCCTACACTCTAGAAGCCACATTTTCTGCCTAATCTTGATCACGCTTGCTCAGAATGATAATCTTATGCCGTGTGATTCTTGCTCAGAATGATAACCTTATGCCGTGTGATTCTTTAGCCTATTGGAGGGGCTGTATTCGAATAAACTTTTCAAGCTACAATAGTAATGTGTACCTTGTCTGCATAAGCCTTTCAGATTGAATAACTCTCTGCACAATATGGATATTTTCAATGTTATCAAATGAAAATTAGAAATATTAATTTGTTTTCAACACAAGCCTCACCGATAGTCCATAAAATTAGCTCATTTAGGTATTTAACTATATAAGTAGCAAGCTTGCTGTTTATACAGCTAAATATCTAAATGAGCTAGTTTGGATTTGCAATGAAGAGAATTGGCAATCATAGACATGCGGTCAACTTTTCAAGCTACAATAGTAATGTGTACCTTGTCTGCATAAGCCTTTCAGATTGAATAACTCTCTGCACAATATGGATATTTTCAATGTTATCAAATGAAAATTAGAAATATTAATCACTCCATCTGTGTTGCATAATCAATGAATAGGTCAAGTTCCTGGTCATGTCTGCTTCAGAATTAGTCTCTGTTTGCTCACACTGTTTTTTAACCCATTCCCTCACAGGATATTTTCAGAATCTGCCTCTTGAAAAATTTCAGAATTGTGTAGATTTGAAACCATTGTGATATATAGAGCATTTACTCCTATGGAGAAAATGCTCTATTTATCACAATGGTTTCACAAAGTGACTATGTTACCTCTTTGAATAAATCTACTGATAAGGAGCATTAATTAGAGAAAAGTAAAATTTCAGAATTGTGTAGATTTGAAAACATGGTGATAAATAAAGCATTTACGCCTATGGAGCAAATGCTCTATTTATCACAAAGGCTTTTTTCAGATCCTACCTCTTTGAATACATCTACTGATAAGGAGCATTAATTATAGAAAAGGAAAATTTCAGAATTGTGTAGATTTGACACCATTGTGACAAATAGAACATTTACTCCTATGGAGCTTTTGCTCTATTTATCACAATGGTTGGCAAATGCTCTATTTCTCACAAAGGCTTTTTTCAGATCCTACCTCTTTGAATAAATCTACTGATAAGGAAAATTTCAGAATTGTATAGATTTCAAACCATTGTGATAAATAGAGCATTTGCTCTATAGGAGTAAATTAACTCATATACAAACCACATATAAAGTTACATACCAGTCTGTGTCAGATCAGAATCAAAACTGTGTGCTAATTTTGGTCAAGTCATGCTCAGCAGTGATAGGGTTGTCATCTGTTAGAAATGTTGTCTGCTTATTCAAAGAGGTAAATCTGGGTCTACTCTATTTGCAAATGCGTGAAAACGTGTTTATATGAGGAAAAGGGTTAATTAGAGAAAAGGAAAATTTCAGAATTGTTTAGATTTGAAACCATTGTGATGAATAGTGCATTTACTCCTATGGAGCAAATGCTCTATTTATCACAAAGGCAAATGCTCTATTTATCACAATGGTTTCAGAAAGTGACTATTATACCTCTTTGAATAAATCTACTGATAAGCAGCATTAAATATAGAAAAGGAAAATTTCAGAATTGTGTAGATTTGAAACCATTGTGATAAATAGAGCATTTACTCCTATGGAGCAAATGCTCTATTTATCACAAAGGCTTTTTTCAGATCCTACCGCTTTGAATAAATCTACTGATAAGGAGCATTAATTATAGAAAAGGAAAAATTCAGAATTGTGTAGATTTGAAACTTTTGTGATAAATAGAACATTTACTCCTATGGAGCTTTTGCTCTATTTATCAAAATGGTTAACAAATGCTCTATTTATCACAAAGGCTTTTTTCAGATCCTACCTCTTTGAATAAATCTACTGATAAGGAGCATTAATTAGAGAAGATGAAAATTTCAGAATTGTGTAGATTTCAAACCATTGTGATAAATAGAGCATTTGCTCCATAGGAATAAATTAACTCATATACAAACCACATATAAAGTTATATACCGGTATGTGTCAGATCTGAGTTCAAACTGTGTGCTAATTTTGGTTAAGTCCTGCTAAGCTGTGATAGGGTTGTCATATGTTAGAAATGTTGTCTGCTTATTCAAAGAGGTAAATCTGGGTCTACTCTGTTTGCAAATGCATGAAAACATGTTTATATGAGGAAAAGGGTTAATTAGAGAAAAGGAAAATTTCAGAATTGTGTAGATTTAAAATCAAATTGTGATAAATAGTGCATTTACTCTTATGGAGCAAATGCTCTATTTATCACTAAGGCAAATGCTGTATTTATCACAATGGTTATTATCACCAGTTATTCTTAACAAGTTTTAATTTTCCATTTCCATAACAATTCCGTTTGTATAAATTGTTGACATCGCGATTTTTATACAATTTCTGCTTTGAAACAATCACCAGTACTCTAATTCTGAAGGGGTTGGAAACGTTCAGGTGTGAACTGGTTTTGTCGTTCGTTTCTAAATACGCAATATATCAAGGAGTTGTTAGGTTATGCGTAGTAATATGTAATGGAAAATGAAACTTTTCCACATATTTTTTGTGCGATATATGCTTTCCATGTTAACGGTCGGTAAACGTTCGGTATTGGGCTTAGAAAATATTTATAATAAAGCAAATCATCCCAGAAAGCTTGCCATTATAATTATACAGAGAAAGGGTCAAATAACACCCCACAAAACAGGTGTCCAGTTTTGTTTAGAAACATACATGTAGTTGAAACTTTAAAAATTTTTCCCTCTGGTGAGCGATTTCAGGGCCATCATGGCCCTCTTGTAATATAAGTATCTTATCTGGCCCTCTGTTAGTACAATGTAACCCTGTCTCATCATGATCCAAACTGTATGACACTGTAGTATGAGCCTTTTGAACATACTAGAAGAGTCGAATTTAGACTTGGTTAGGTGACTGCTTGCTTAATGCAATGTAAAAGTCATGCAGAAAGCTCCTAGAGGAGCTTTCTGCATGACTTTTGCCCTGCATTAAGCTGCTACCCGTCTACAAGACCGATATTTATGCGTAATTGAACATCGGATTTCAAGGGGTTTTACTGTTGCATAGATTCAGGTCAGAGGACAGATTTGCCCTCTGGTAAGGGTCTGCAATTATTCAAAATTTTGTCAGAAATTATACACACACATTTTGAATGGGCTCTATTGTTGAACAATGATGAACTATTCCATTTTGAATATTCAGCATTCCAAGGTGGAGAGAGAAATTAAGAGAGGGATCTTATTGAAGGAATGTAATAGATGAAATGTTTTGTAGCCAAAGTTTATGTGTGTTCTATGGCCAAAGATAATGTGTGTTCTATTTCTCTTCAGTCACAGGCTATTGTCGTACCAGGCCAGGATGCTCTGACGGCCTCTATGCTTGCGTCTGCCCTTCCACAAGAACAGAAGCAGATGCTGGGAGAGAGACTGTTCCCACTGATCCAGCGTATGCACCCAGAACTGGCAGGCAAGATCACAGGAATGTTGCTAGAGATCGACAACTCCGAGTTGTTGCACATGTTGGAGTCTTCAGAGTCCCTCAAGGCCAAGGTAAGGAAACTATAGGCAATAAGCCAAAGAATGGTTAGACTAAACAGAAGCGTAGATAAAGAAAAGTATTCAAATCGTCATTTCTCAGCTGAACCCCATGTTGTGACCTCTCCAAAGTATCCGCTCAGAGACCATTCTCGTTGTAGGATTTTGTGCAGAAATAAAGCATTTAATTTCTCACACATTTGGGTCTACTCTTGTTTGCGAAACATTAAAAGGCTTGTCTGTGGAGTAAAGGATTAATTTACAGTCCTCACAGATTCATACTGGGTTGACTGGACCATTAACCCTTTCCTCCATAAATAATCCTTTCTATGCCTCTGTAATAGTCACTTCTTGAACCCATTGTGATAAATAGAGCATTTGCTCCATAGAAGCAAATGCTCTACTTATCACAATGGGTTCAAAACTACACATTTCTTAAAAAAATCTTTTCTCTAGTAAATGCTCCTTTTGTGGTATCCTTTTCATGGGTAAACTCTTTACGCTAGCAGTAAGTTTGTGATTAGCAGAGGTCGAGAAAAGATGTGTAAATCAAAGCATTTTCAAGAATAACTTCTTTGTTTCTCGAAGAGACAATTCTAAAGAGTGGTCACAACATAGGGTTTGGTGGTGATGCCGATTTTAGTATTCAAGTACGCACAGTTAGCTGTTGCTTCGAGATTAGCTATGCAAACAGTATAGATCTGGCTGAGTAGCTTGGCTTCTCATTAGGACAATAATGTGGACAATATGGCTTTACAATTGATGAGCAATTGAGGAACATTTACTTGAGAATTGAAGCAAATGAAGATGTTGTTGGATGGAAAACTTGTAAATAGATAACTGTTTACATGATCAATATCCATTTGAGAAATAATGAAACCATGAATATTTATTTATAGCTATAAATGTTTAAATGTGATTTTCACTGGAAGTTTTTTTTTTTTGCTTTGACAAAACTTGCAGATCTGATTCTGCATCATTTCATAAGCAAAGAGAGCAGGTCCTGATCCGCAGGGTCCTGCATGGGTCATCTGATCTGGGTCTACTCTGATTGCAAAGGCATGAAAATGCATTTATATGAGGGAAAGGGTAAATTATTTCGGTCTTGTTTTGATAGTTTGTCGTTTACAATCATTATAGCTATTGTCATTGTGTGTTGCAGGTTGAGGAGGCTGTGGCAGTGTTACAGGCCCACCAGGCTAAGGAAGCAGCCGCGGCTGCCAGTGCCGCGGCCAACACTCCCGGCATGAAGAAGGAATAGATGGGTAGCCTAACGCCCTTGTATGATTCTTGTATTATGATACACTGGACAGTTTTGGAATATGGACAGCTAATTAATGGGAGAATTTTACCATGTGTTTTAATACAGGAATTATATGCGAGTTTACCGTTTCATTTCTTTAAAAAAATGTTAAAATCTTTACGAAAATTTGTTGTGTGAATAGAGACTGAACAGCAAGTGTTTTGCAATTACTGGAATAAGAAGTTGATGAAGAGAACTGTTTACACAATGGAAAAAAATCCAAGTTTTTTGTGATGATCTGAACAGCACATTGAAATCACCTCCCCGATATTTATATTAATAATAGAAAAAAATATACAAAAAAATAGAAAAAAAGATAACATATATCATAAATCTCATAAAGAAACAGATAAGCGTTGTTTTAAGTTTTTCATGTTTCTTAGAAATGTGTAGGAGTTGTTTTAACGCAGTTACTGTTGTGTTGAGTTCAAGTGTTGACAAACAAGAAATCACAGAGAAGAGGGGGATAAAATCACTGTTAACTTCATTGGGGAGCTGTTTTTGATAATTGTCTGTTTTTTTCTTCACACCATTTTTTTCTGTTCCTATTGAAAAATAGAAAAATAAAAGTTTAGACAGTATGTTTATGTGTATTTACTGTTATTGCCCGTTCTTGTAGTTCAACGTCTCCAAGCCCTCTGGGTTGAATTGAAATGAAACTTCATGTGAGTGATTTATTCTTTCCTTTATATAAACACCATTTCACGCATTTGCAAACAGGGTAGATCCAGATCAGACAGCTCCTATAGGGGACGACTGATCAGGGTCTGCTCTGTTTGCTAATGGAATTTGATAGATTTGTTTAGTTTATAAAATGGCAACAATGTTCCACCTTCCATTTTAACTTTTCTGTCCATGAATATTTTAAATAGTAGATATAATACATCTTGGGATTTTGTCTATGAATATTCTTGGGATGGCCAAGTGTCTTGATACCATTTTAAGGTCTGTGACCTTGACCTCAGTTATAGAAAACCTTTAAATTAAAATAGCATATCTCCATTATTATTTGATGGGATTGGTGTGTGAGAACATCTTGGTATATAGTGAAGTGTTACATACCATTTTCAATTCTTTTTTACCTTGATCTTGACCTCTGTGGCTGTGTACCCTGTACAGCCTGTCCAGAGCATATCTCCTACATGTATATTACCTGAAGCATATCTCCTATATTACCTTCAATAGAAATGCCAAAATGGGTGTGCGAGTACATCTTGGGATGGCGGAGTGTCCATACCATTTTCAGGTCTCTGACCTGAGCTATAGAAAGACCTTGAATGTAGTGCGTCTTCTGTATTGCTTTAGGTAAGAATACCACATTAGGTGTGTGAGTACATCTGGGGATGGTGGAATGGCGCATACAGTTTTCAGGTCTCTGTGACCTTGATCGCTGTCCTCAGTTATAGAAAAACCTTGTCCAAAGCATATCTCCTAGATTACTTGGAAGTAGGAATGCAAAATTTTATATGCGAGTACATCTGGGGAATTCAGATCACATTGTGCAACAGGTTTCAAATGTTGCTTTGCTTTGGGGGCATTTGTCGCCAGAGTCACCAGAAAGAGGAATCTTTGTCTATAGAAACAATTTACCCTTTCCCTGTTCAATACGCATGTAAGAAATAATGGCGTCATGAATATTTATTAGCTGCATTTTTATATTGGCATATAATCATCTATTATGATTTTCTATGGGAGTGTACTGGGTCTACTATGTTTGCAAGGCGTGAATATGAAGGAAAGGGTTACTTGCCTATGGGAGCTGTCTGATCAGGGTCTGCTTTGTTTGCTTGTGAAATTACAACAGACTCCTACCAATACCAAAAATGTATACATATGCCATTATAAAAAAATGACCTAATAAATATTCATGTCATTTCTTACATTAATATTGAACAAGGAAAGCATCAAGTGGATTAGCCAATCTTCTCTCTGTCCACCAGTTTGTAAAGCTGATAAACTCATTCTCTCCTAGACAACCATTAGACCCGACCTCTTTGAATTAATCTACTGAAATGGAGCATTTGGCAGATTAAAGGATTTTTATATGCCCAAAGGTAACTTTGATCGTATTATGGTATGGCACTCGTCCGTCTGTCTGTCCGTCCGTTCATCTTTGTCCGCTCAATAACTTGACAACTATTAGGTGTATAGTCCTCATACATAATAGGGAGGTAGGTCATGTCCAGTAGATGACCCCTAGTGATTGTTGGGTCAAAAGTCAAGGTCACAGTGACCTTCAACTCAAAAATCTTGTCCGCACAATAACCTGATAAGTATTAGGTGTTCTGTCTTCATACTTATAGGTCAAGGTCACAGTGACCTTCAATCAAAAAAGCATGTCCGCTCAATAACTTAATAATTAGGTGTGAAGTCTTCCGCTCAATAACTTGACAACTGTTAGGTGTATAGTCCTCATACATAATAGGGAGATAGGTCATGGCCAGTAGATGACTCCTATTGATTTTGAGGTCAAAGGTCAAGGTCACAGTGACCTTCCAACTCAAAAATCTTGTCCGCTGAGTAACTTGATAAGTATTTGATGTGCTGTTTTCATACTTAATAGAAAGGTTGGTCCTGGCTAGTAGATGACCCCCAATTGATTTTAAGGTCATTTGGTCAAAGGCCAAGGTTACAGTGACATTCAACTAAAACATCTTGCTGCCCAACAACTTGATAAATATTAGGTGTGCGGTCTTCATACTTAATAAGGAGGTTGGACATAGCTAGTAGATGACCCCTATTGATTTTGAGGTCAGACAGTCAAAGGTCAAGTTCACAGTGACCTTCAATAAAAAACCAAGTCCGCTCAATAACGTGATAATTACTATGTGTGAAGTCTTCATACTTAGTAGGGAGGTTTGTCATGGCCAGTAGATGATGCCTGTTGATTTTGAGGTCATTTGTTCAAAGGTCAAGGTCAATGACCTTCAACTCGAGAATCTTGTTTACTCAATAACTTGAAAACTATCAAGTGTACTGTCTTCATACTTAGTAGGGAGATTGGTCATGGTCAGTAGATGACCCCCCACCTATTGATTTTGAGGTCAAAGGTCAAGGTCACTGACTTTCAACTAAAAAATCTTGTCTGCTCAATAACTCGATAATTATTGGATGTGCTGTCTTCATATTTAGTAGGGAAGTTGGTCAAGGCAAGCAGATAACCCCTATTGATTTTGAGGTCAGTATGTAAAAGGTCAAGGTCACTGACCATCAACTCAAAACATTGTCCGCTTGATAACATGCACCCCCTCCCATATAATCATTGGGCATGTTACGACAGCACATACTTAGGGTGTATAATGCTCCGATACACGGAGCTTTTGTTTTAGAATTGTATAGATTTGAAACCAATGTGATAAATAGAGCATTTGCGCCTATAGGGAGAGCATAACCCTTTCCCTCATATAAACTCTTTCATGTCTTTGTAAACTGAGAAGACCCAGATCAGATATTGGCTCCTGTAGGAACTGTCAGAACATGATCTGCTCTGTTTGCTTATGAAACTCAAAAACTGACTCAGTCAGAGAGGCATGCCGGGCCCTGCGGATGATCTTTTGTTGAATATGGCATTTTTGATCAATGAAGGGCAGATATATGGCAATTTCATTCCACCCCAAATCTTCCTTATATATTTATATATTTGATAGTTGATAACTTGACGTAGTGATCCGATTCAACCCAATCCGATTCAACCCAAAAACTATGGGCATCTTCCTCTGATGATACTAAGTATATGCCCTTAATATGAAATCAATATGTGAAGTACTGTTTGAGTTATCGCTTCACATCTAAAGTGTTGACAAAAGTTGATGGCATTTTTGATGAATCAATGGCAGATAACTCGTCATAGTGATCTGATTCACCCCAAAAACTATAGGTGTCTTCCTCTGATAATACTAAGCATATGCCCTAAATATGAAACCAATATGTGAAGTACTGTTTGAGTTATAGCGTCTCATCAAAATTGTTGACGGACGGACAGAAAATGTGATTCCTATAGGACTCCTGCATTTTCAATTAAACAAGTCTGACTGCAGTTTCTTCCAATACCAAAACAATCCTGTGAACATGTGTCATTATAGAATTTCAGCTAATAAATATCCATGTCATCATTTGTTACATGGATAGTCAATAGGGAATGGATTAAATAAAATTATGGAACAGTAACTGTTGTCTCTGGATATGCCCTATTTGCCTAAATTTGGCTGATGTTTACAGTAAAAAAGTACCTAGTTATAGTCTACTTTCAGTCCGAATGACCGCTCAGCCGACTGTACATTTACTCCCCTGGTCATTGAGTCATTGGCCTACAATATTGAGCACTGCTAACATATGGCGCAATCATGCAGCCGCAGTACCGGCGAGTGACCCTCACAGGTACCCATTTTAACCCCTGGGTGGAGAGGATGTGCAGGTGGGAGACACGGAAAAGCGTCTCTGAAATTTCCGGATGGGACCGGGATTTACCACTAGACCACCGCCACCTACAGTAGACGTGTTGAAAAAGCCAAATCAGGGTTGGCTCTTTTGGCAGTTGCAACGTACTGACTTTTGAAGCAGAATTACGTGTGGTGGCTGTTTCGAGTCTACACAATTTAAGTACAAATGAATTTATAACTTTTGTAAACAGTTTGGATCCAGATGAGACACTGTGTAAAATTGATGTCTCATCACTGATCAATAGAATGCCAAACTGTTTAAAGATTAAGTCCCTACAATTAACACATATTTTCAATAATATCATAAAACTTGGTATTTGTTATGCTCAATCATTATTATGAAGATTGTCAATTTGGACTTTATCGAAAAATGCCATGTGCATGTAATACAAAATAAACCGATTTCATGAATACATATAATTTTTGTTCTACAACAAAGTACTATTGGCCTTTTCCATTCAAATTTTCCGCTTTTTGCTGATGATCACCCGCTGCCTCCATTGTTTACGTAACAGCTTCTCTTGGAAGTGGTCAGAGAGACGCGGATGGCGCAAACAGATATGAAACTAAAACCCAACCCGAATAAAACTGAAATATTGGGGAATAAAATCAAACACATGGATGTTTTGTCATTTTCTTGCGATATACTTCTTTTCAGCATGTAAGAAAATGTATTTTGTATATTTTAGGTATTTTTGAAACACGTCAAATGTAGGGACTTCCCCTTTAACCCTTCCTTTCATATATCAATGCCTTTTATGCATTTGCAAACAGGAGCTGTCAGGTCTGCTCTGTTTGCTAATGTAAGTTGATAGATTTGTTTCTTTAGTTTATAAAATGGCTACTATGTTCCACCTTCCATTATACCTATTTTGTCCATGAATATTCAGTAGGTATTAACCCTTTCCTCCATAGGCTATTTTTAGATCCAACCACATTGAATAAATCTACCGAAAAGGAGCATTAACTAGAGAAAAAGGATTTTTTTTAGAATTTTGTAGTTTGAAACCATTCTGATAAATAAAGCATTTGCTCCTTTAGGAACAAATGCTCTATTTATCACAATGGTTTCATAAAATGACTTTTACAGAGGCATAGAAAGGCGTATTTATGGAGAAAAGGGTTAAAATTTGGAAAAATATAGAACAAGGAAAGAGTTGACCTCTGCACACTGTCTGGGAATTCATGTTTACGTATATCACTCAGCATTACATCAGGATCCAAACTATTTGACAATTTGTTCACAGTTTTTGAAAAGATATGGCAAAATCCAATGTTAACCCTTTCCTTCATATAAACCTGTTTTCACGCATTTGCAAACTGAGTAGACCCAGATCAGACGGCTCCTCTAGGAGCTACATGTATACTGTCCATGAATATTCAGTAGGTACATGTGTTGAAATTGGGAATAAACATTGAACAGGGAAAGGGTAAAAGGAATGCGTGTCACTTTTTTGCCAGAAGTGTGATGAAACTAATGTGCCCAAAAAAGTGTGACAGAGTGAAGGGTGACACAGAGGTGATCCCTAGGATCTGAGTGTCATCCTGCTAAAGGCAAAAAACAAAATTAGGTCTGTTAACTATTATTTTTACAACTTCTGTAAGCAACATTTTCTGCGGACAAGAATTCGCTCGCTAAGCTAAGGTGTAATCCCACACACGTATATATGCTTTCTGAAATTTTCTAATGGATCCAATAAAAGTACCAATCAAGTCTAGAAACACGAACAATTTTATTTCTCTTAAGTTTACATATATATGTAAAAACCCTTAAACTTCCAACCATCAACTCATATAACCTCAATAAATCTAGCTGTAGTAACGGTAGGTAATATTTCAGAGTCTATCTACAAAATTTCTTACAATTATAAACAAAGCACTTGAGCAAACAGAGCTGACCCTGATCCATCTGATCTGGGTCTACTCTGTTTGCACAGGCATGTCTATTAAGTAAAGGGAAACCACAGACCGTGTATGACAAAATAACTTTTATTTTCATGTTCTCACACCTAAATCCATGTTTGGTCACAAAAACTGCAGTGTGTGTTTGGTCTCTCACATCATTTAAAATTGAAATAATCTAGTCTGAATCAGAACCACTTTTGTCTTTCTGTAGGTCAGAGATAGCTTCTTTGTGCTTTTGTATCGCCTCCTGAAATACAAAATATTTAACAATTTATCCTTTTATTCCATGAATATTCAAGTAAGAAAAAATGACATCATGAATATTAATTACAGTTGAACTTTGATATCTCGAACTCTGATAACTCGAACAAAAAGTTCAGTCTTTCCAAAACTTACAATACAAAATTGCTCCAAAATGTATCTCTACAGATATCTAGAAACACATGTGACAGCTTAATACAGGTCTAAAGTAATGCTGAACGCTTCTACAGAAGCATTCCGCATAACTTTAGACCTATGGCATACGAAACAGTTCATAACTTTCCAAAAGCGCATCATGCGGTTTAGAAAGCGCATGAAGAGGTTTGTAAAGTGCATCATGCGCTTTAATAGTTTTGGACCTTTCGTACGTGATAGTCACAGCATTTCAAAGCGCATCTTGCGGTTTAGCTCACCGGTTCTGGCACTTTATTGATCACGGTTCGGGCTATATTATGATTTCTCTCAGCCAATCAGAACAGTTGTTACAAATTGCATTATCTAGAGATGGGCAATTTAAATTATCTGGGTATCGGGCCTATTACAGAACAGTTACTCTTAGTGTACTTTAATCACGGTTTATTTAACTTTAAATGAAATCATTATGAATGTTTTTGTTCAATGAAAATAAATTTGACTAAAATACAACGGCGACTATTGTCGTTTTCTACCGCTTTCAAAAACGGAGTAACGTTAAGTAATGTATACAAGTAAAGAAGATGTAGGCATGTCTTCTGTAAATATTTCATGGGATTGGTTCTATGGTACTGTTTAATATGTTGGTAAAAAATTGTGTTTATTGCTTATATTTTTATTGGGTTTTTTTGTTGTTGTTTTTCTTTTGGCCTAAATCGACCATCGGTCCATCAAGGACCCAAGCCAAAAGTTGGGCTTTGTCTGTTCTTATCAAAAACCAAATTCATGTATACAGTAGAATGGTGAACCAGTAGAAAATGTCTTAAGCGGCCATTTAATGAACATAGGAGTGTTAAAAAGCAGGTGTTTGCCTAATGAAGTGCAAAAATAATACAGAAAGCCCATAATTATACCTCTTTTGGACGGCTGCTTAAGGCAGGTCCTACTGTAATTGGAAACAAAACTGGATCCAAATAGTCAGCGGTGTGACAGCTTAAACATATGGCGGGCATACGTATGTTTGAATAGACGTACGTACGAACGGACGGATGTTCTCACGGATTGAATGTTATATGACTATTCTTTTGTTCGAAATAGGCACATAAAATGAAAATGTAGCCACATAAAAAGAAAAACAAAAGATATTTTATTCTCAGTGTCACATAACTAGCAATCCGTGTGAGCGGACGGACGGACAGACAGTCTGTTTTCCTTCTACCAATTCCTTCTGGTCACAAGCTACATACAGAAGTACCTGGTGTCATTTATCACCTTTTTCGAGGGTCAATACGTTGTTTGTTTGTCACAGTTCCTTTCAATTTTCTACATTACAAACTGTTTGCCACAAACTTGTGAAGGTTTTAATTGATCCCCTTTGTAAGTGAAATGCCTCAGAACAGGTGGACTTGAAATCAGGTTAGCCTTAAAGCTGGCAGAGTGTAAAAAGTTTGTGCCCCATTCTATTTGGAATATGACACTCTCACACAAACGTAATTTATGATTTACACTATCTTCATTTATTTTCCAGCCCCATGTTTGGATCGAAAATTTCAGCATCTGCTTGAATGTGTTTTAAAAATTATGCTTCAATATTTCGAGGAATGACCAAACTTTGTAATAAAAGAACTAAATAAATAGACTAAAATAGTTGTCGCCTCTTTATTCATATTCGTTGAGAACTATCTAATCAATGAATTAAAACAAACCACTATTCCGTTCTATGTAAAGGCGATGCAAACGTTGGCCGCTTCGATAGTCAACAAGATGTGGCATACCGTACTTTGGGAATAATTGGCCGTGGTTAATAATTGGCCTAATTCGCCACCAGGTGTGAAAGGGCGAAAATTTAACATACCAAAATATATCCGTGACAAACAAATAACATTTTATCGTCGGCGATATGTAACTTCTCTATTGTATACACACAGATTAACACCTACCCCAAACACTACCGTAATGCGTGGCATACACCACCAGCGATTAAGTGTTTGAGCGTTTATCACGCTTTATCACTGCGACGGAATACGGAACCACATTCGGGACCACATTTTGTTTGTATAATATAAAACATGTACACAACTCTTGTCTCTCTTTCTTTTATTACTGGTTTTAAGGCATAGAAAATCAAATTGATTGTTTCTAAGTTTTCTAATTTTATTCAAATAGTTTACATTAATATAGTTTGAACACTTGACTCCGAAACAAACCAAATTATCAGCTTAACTGATATACCGTATACCGGTACTCATCGTTTCATCCCTGGAATTAGACATGGCCGGAAACAACATCTCCTAAGTACTCCTTGTATTTCCGTTTTAACAATAAAAACATGGAAGACTCGAAATCAACCAAATGTAGAATTATCTTTTCCACGTTCGATCCATACATGTGTTTATTTTCGGCCCCTTTAATCCCGGAATGGCGAAAATTAAACTGACCAAAATAAAACACTGGCATTTTGAGACAAAGTGGCGAAAATATCACGAAGCCAATTATTCCTAAAGTACGGTATTCCGGTAATAAAATATGTTTAAACTAAGAAGTTGCGTTGCAATAGCCGGAAAGCCATTCTTAAAAAATGTACAGCTAACCAGATAGATTACCCAACATAAACAGCAAAAAACACTAAATATACGTAACAAAATATAACTATCGGCTGTACAGTCGGTTGAGCGGTCCTTCGGACTGAAAGTAGACTATAACTATAGGTACTTTACTTTATTTTAATTTGGTACAGATTTAAAACAGTATTGCTCGACTTTATTCATATAAAGATAAATATAAACTAGAGGTTTTTGTCAAAAAAACGGATGTCTCCCCTCTAATAAAAACAATATGTAAAGGGAAATCACTAAAAATGTTATGGTCTTGACGAATGATACTTCCCCTCATTATGCGTTTTCCACACTACATTTTTCAAGAAGAAAATGATAACAGCTAATAACTCCAAAAATACTGATACCAGATTTATGGCCCTTGTGCATGACACTTACTTTCATCATGCTCTTTCCAAAAATAAAATGTCATTCCAATAGCATCAGTCAATAGGAGTTATTGATCGGCCAAAAAATGTAACAAAGGGCAATAACTCCAAAAGTATTGAAGCCAGAATTATGGCCCTTGTTCATGACACCTTCTCTCATCATGCTCTTTCCATATATGAAGTTTCAATACGATGGCAAGAGCCATGTAGGAGTTATCGTCCGGACAAGAAAGAATTAAACAAATGTACAAGGGGCAATAACTCTAAATTTATTGAAGCTGGAGTTAAGGATCTTATGCATGACACTTTCTCTTATTATGATTGTTCCATGTATGAAGTTTCACTCCAATGGCATGTGTCACATAGGAGTAATCATCCGGACAAAAAATTGTGATTGTTTTTAAAAAGGGCAATAACTCCAATATTAGTGAAGCCAGAGTTATGGACCTTGTGCATGACACTTCCTCTCGTTATGATCTTTCCATATATGAAGTTTCAATCCAATGGCATGAGCCATATAGAAGTTATCGTCCGGACAAAAAAGTGTGATTTTTTTTACAAAGGGCAATAACTCCTATATTAGTGAAGCCAGAGTTATGTACCTTCTGCATGACACTTCCTCTCGTTATGATCTTTCCATATATGAAGTTTCAATCCAATGGCATCAGGCATATTGAAGTTATTGTCCGGACAAAAAATTATAATATTTTTTACAAAGGGCAATAACTCCAATATTAGTGAAGCCAGAGTTATGGACCTTGTGCATGACACTTCCTCTCATTATGCTCTTTCCATATATGAAGTTTCAATCCAATGGCATCAGGCATGTAGGAGTTATCGTCCGGACAAAAAAGTGTGATTTTTTTTTACAAAGGGTAATAACTCCAATATTAGTGAAGCCAGAGTTATGGACCTTGTGCATGACACTTCCTCTCATTATGCTCTTTCCATATATGAAGTTTCAATCAACTGGCATCAGGCATATTGAAGTTATCGTCCGGACAAAAAGTGTGACAGACAGACGGACAGACGGACAGACAGACAGACAGACGGACAGACAGACAGACGGACAGACGGACAGACAGACAACTCTCACAAAAACAATATGTCTCCCCCATATAAATATGGGGGGAGACATAATAAAGAACTATAGCAATAAATGCTGAATCTTTTCTGTTCAGTGCGTTGCCTCAATCTCCCGCACCCCGATATTTACATGGCTTTACTTTTGGATTGGGAGCCTCGATGGACCGAGGGCCGACTTACCAATCAAAAACAACAAAAACAATAAAATATATGCAATAAACTCCAATTTTATGTTACCAAAATGTGAAATTGTACCACAGAATAAATCCGACGAAATATTTACAGATAATTAAACATGCTCTAAATAAAAAGATACAGCATCTTTACTTATACGTTACCTAACGTTACTCTGTTTTAGGTACTCTGGTTATTTTAGGTCGGATCTAGGTAAATATCGTAAAAATTCTAAGTCATAAATCAGTATCAGAACAATTATAGTTCCATTGTTTGAGGTTCATCATAATACAAATACATACAGCGAGAAAGATATTCTCAAAATCGACGCAATGCACAACTAATGTGCGGTTGCTCATTGATTATACCTTACCTTTTTATGTAAGGGTAATTCTGATTGGTTAAAGGGCCGCAGTTCGGCGTTGCGGTTCGGCACTTAGCATACGAACGGTTCATAACTCTCGAAAAGCGCATGATGCGCTTTATAAACCACATGATGTGGTTTATAAAGCGTATCATGCGGTTTAGAGAAATTGTTCAGATTTGAAATTGGATGACTTGAACTTCTGTTATCTCACACTAATTTGTATGGTCCCTTGAAGCTTGAGTTATCGAAGTTCAACTGTAGATTAATTTTTAGTACAGCACATTAACACATAGTCAGCACATTAACACAAGAAGTTTTTAGCTTTTAGCAAAATGTATAGAACCAGACCTAAATGTATATCATTCCAAAAGCAAACAGAGCAGACCGTGATCAGATGGCAGGAACCATCTAGTTGGGGTCTACTAATCTTACCAATTAGAAAAAATACCGTAATTATGGAGAACAAGAGCTCTGCGTGTCGGAGCATTATACGCCTGAAGTGACCTTGGCCTTTGACTGACCGACCTCAAAATCGATAGGGCTGATCTACTGGCCATGACCAACATTCCTAATAAATTCCCATGGTTCAAGCCAAAATGTAGAGGTGTCATTGATAGGAGCCATATCGATATATCATCGATACACGTCAATTGATACGATACCGATACAGGTTTCAAAATAACAATACAAATAGAGGACAAATAAACACCTTTCTACTGGCTATATTTCTTACAGGTTATGGTAACTTCTTTCATAATTGCAGCCAAATTCTTCAGAAGAATTTCCACGCATACTTTCATCCGCCATTTTCCATTGTTTACTCGGTGGGTTAGGCATAATTCAGCGACATTGTCTAGATATTTCCAAAACGGAACTCTTGAAAATTTTGACTGTTATTTCATGAATGACTGATTTTAATATGTAACTCTGCTTTTTACACTCAGATAGATGTAACTACAGTGCATAAATCATGTTCGTGTATAGAAATGGATATATTGTCGATATTTTTCCATCGATATATCGATACAGAAATTTCCATCACCTTTACCAAAATGACAAAACAATACTCAAAGTTCAAGAGGAGATAATTCTAAAATGCTCAATGATTAACACATGAAAATTGCATTTTGCACATCTACTATTCGTGGTTATTATGTATACCATATATAAAGTCAACAAGCAAAAAATGCAGAAATCGGATTAAAGCCGAATCTTTCTGTGTTGACCTTGACCCAATATCATGTATCCTTGTACCAACTGAAAGGCCTTCACCCAACCTATCTCCATACCATATATGAATTGCCTAGCATATGTGGTTTAGAAGTTAAGACAAAATGTTGAAGTTTTTCAATAATGACCTTGATCTAATTTCAAATATCTTTATATCAAATGAAAGGCCTTACCAAAGCCATTTGTATTCCAAAGATGAATTGCCTAGCATTTGTAGTTCAGAAGTTATAGCAATGTTAAAGTTTGTTAAAAACGGCAAAGTTTTGGAAATAGTGACCTTGACCTGATTTAATGTATCCTTGTATCAAGTGAAAGGCTTTCACCCAAGCTATCTGCATACCAAATATGAATGGTCTAGCTTAAGTAATTCAGAAGTTATAAACAATGTTAAAGTTTTGTTAACGACGGCAAAGTTTTGGAAATAGTGACCGTGAACTGATTTCATGTATCCTTGTATTAAGTGAAAGGCCTTCACCCAAGATATCTGTTTACCAAAGACAAATTGCCTAGCATTTGTAGTTCAGAAGTTATAGCAATGTTAAAGTTTGTTAAAAATGGCAAAGGTTTGGAAATAGTGATCTTGACCTTGACCTGATTTCACGTATCCTTGTATCAAGTGAAAGGCCTTCACCCAAGCTATCTGTATACCAAAGATGAATTGCCTAGCATTTGTAGTTCAGAAGTTATAGCAATGTTAAAGTTAGTTAAAAACGACAAAGTTTTCGAAATAGTGACCTTGACCTGATTTTATGTATCCTTGTATCAAGTGAAAGGCTTTCACCCAAGCTATCTGCATACCAAATATGAATGGTCTAGCTTAAGTAATTCAGAAGTTATAAGCAATGTTAAAGTTTTGTTAACGACTGCATGCTGCCCGCCCAATGCCCGTCCGCCCTGTTTTTGCCAAACTATAAGCCGAGATTTTTCTCGATAAATCCTGCTAAGAATTCTAAAACTGAAGGAGGAGTTTGCCACCCCAGCTACCCATGTTCAAATGTGGATGGACCGACCCAACAGCCCACCTCAACGACCAAACAAGTTTGCCGGGGTATAATGACTGTTTGAGTATTAATTAGCTGATTTTTATAATGGCGCATGAACAGCAAAATCATATTTAAACTAGAATTTTTTTTATACAAAAACTGATGTCTCAACCCCACCCCGCCCCCACGCTGACAAAATTAAAAAATATTCAAAGTCCCATAACTCTGCAGAAAACCATCGAACCAGAACAGGAATAAGATATGCACATCTACGCATGGTGCTGATCAATCCTATAAAGTTTCATGAAAATCTGATCAACTGACCAATGTAAAAATTCAAATTCCCATAATTCTGCAGAAGATCAACGAAGCGGAACAGGAGTAAGATATGCACATCTAGGCATGGTGCTGATCAATCCTATGAAGTTTCATGAAAATCTGATCAAAGGTTTTGGAGAAACTGCGCAGACAAAATTGTCCATGTAAAAGTTTCAAAGTCCCATAACTCTGCAGAAAAACGGACGCCACACAAAAATACAAAATGTCTCCCCAGTATACTAGGGGAGGAGACATAACTACTCATAATCAAACAGAGTAGACCCTGATCAGACAACTCCTCTAGAAGCTGTTTGGTATGGCTCTACTGTCTTTGTGAAGGCGTTAAAAGGTGTATCTATATGAGTATAAGGTTAAAGTTCCTTAAAAACTATAAACGTATGCTTACCTCATGCTTTTTAATTTCTTCCACATGCAATTTATGGTAATGCTCCTTCATCTCCTGTAGCTGTTTCGATTGCTGAAAGTGAAACGATGGTCTGATTATCAAAGGGTGTACAAGGCCGGTTACCATAGACACATGTATTGGTCGACCCAAATCTCTTATTACACAGTCAAACTCAGAGATAGGGTTTGGCAGATAAAGACAGAAACAGAGCAACAGATAAAGGTGCATTCTCCAGTACTAAAATCGTCATTTCACCACCAAACCCTACGTCTAATAAATACCGTATGAAAATGTTACAAACTACTGTTAGAGTATTCTTGAAGTTGTGATGTTATTACAGGTTTCTTAACCCTTTCCTCAATATATATGACTTTCTAAGCCCTTGCAAACAGAGTAGACCCAGATCCGATGGCTCCTATAGGAGCTGTCTGATCAGGGTCTGCTCTGTTTGCTTAGTTAGAGTTATGATGACATTAAATCTTACATAAATACTTATGGAGTAATGGGTTAAAAGTCAGTACAAAACCATAGACTAGTGAAAATTCCGAGCATATCTACAGTAAAACCTCTCTATAACAACCACTAAATTACATCAAGTATTTTGTGTTAAAGGTAGGTGGCTGCTTAAAGCAAGGTGAAAGTAAAACAGAACGCTCCTGCAGGAGCGTTCTGTTTTACTTTCACCTTGCTTTAAGCAGCCACCTGCCATAAATACCAACTAATTAACACAATTTAGTGGCCGTAATAGAGTGAGTGAGTTGAGTTTTACGTCCGACCAACAGTATTTCAGTTATTTGCAGATTGTACCCGCATGAGACAAGTTATAGTGCTGCCTCACTGGAACGCCCCCGTCGCGGGCACATGACAAGGGCACCCCCTCCAGTCACATTATCCTGACACCGGGCCGACCAGTCCTAGAACTACCCCTTAATGTCGAGCGTAGACAGGGGAGCTACTAGTACCAACTTTTAACGACTTTTGTTCTGTCGCGGCCAGGGATCGTACCCACGACCTTCCGTACCGCAGGCAGACGCTCTACCATTGAGCCACGCGGCCGGTGCCGTAATAGAGTTTTTACTGTACATAATAAATCTTCATCATGATGTCATTATTTTCTATCATGAATATTCATCAACTAATGTGATAATGCAAAAAGTTCTCTTCATCAATATTCCCCTGCATTAAGCAATCACATGCTATATAACCCTTTACTTCATGAATATTCATGTAAAAAAAACAAGCAATGGGAGCATTGAAAGCAATGCCATAGTGCCCTACAGGCTGAATTTTAAATTCCAACTGCTGTAATTCCATGACAAATAAATGTATCGTAACTAAATTCAAACTTGATCTGTAACTCATTATAATAAAGCTAAATACCAAATATCACTTCAATACCGTACTTTGGGAATAATTGGTGTCTTGATATTATTGCCACTTTGCTTCAAAATGCCAGTGTTTTATTTATGTCAGTTTAATTTTCGCCATTCCGGGATTAAAGGGGCAAAAAATAAACATATATGAAACGAAAGTAGAAAAGATTATTCTACCTAATTTAAAGTATTCAAGTTGTTATTGTTAAAACGGAAATACTAGAAGTAGGAAATGCTATTTCCGATGTCATGTCTAATTCCAGGGATAAAACGGTGAGTATAAGTTATATCAGCTAATAGCAAATAATTTGTTTGTTTCCAATGTGTCACAGTGTAAATGATTGAATTGCACACTAACTATACAAGAAAGCAGTGATTAAACGCTCAGGCAATACCGCTGTAATTGCTGTTTGTGTATCTGCCACGGATTAATTACGTTAGTGTCTCGCATAGGTGTTAATCTGTGTGTGTACAATGGATCAGTTATATATCCGCGAGTAATTGTTATTTGTTTGTCGCAGATATATTTTCGTGTGTTAACCCTTTCCCTCATATACACATGTTTTCACGCATTTGCAAACAGAGTAGACCCAGATCAGGCGGCTCCTAGAGGAGCCGTCTGATCTTGGTCTACTCTGTTTGCTAATAGAATTTGATAGATCTGTTTCTTTGCTTTCTAAAATGTCTGCAATGCTCCACCTTGCATATTTCTTTATAACTATTTTGTTAATGAATATTCATTAGGAATTGGAATTTGAAATAAATTAGAACAGGGAAAGGGTTAAATTTTTGCCCTTTCGTAACTGGTGGCGAAATAGGCCAACTATTAATCACGGCCAATTATTAACCACGGCCAATTATTCCCAAAGTATGGTATCTGCTAGGGTATAAAGAATAAAACCTCTGGAAAACCTAAAATTTCCTGAAAATTTCTATTTTCAACAGCTGTTATTCTGTGAAAAACTAATGCAGCGTATTAAAATTCAAACTTGATCAGTCGAGGGCTTGGTGCAAAACTGATCTGTAACTGACTCATTAAAATAAAGCTAAAATACATCCAATATCACTTCAATATCTGCTAGGGTTAAGAAAAAAAATCTGAAAGCCTAAAATTGCTGTCCAACTGCTGTAATTCCATGAAAAATCAAAGAAGCATAACAAAATTCAAACTTGATAAGTAACTCATTATAATAAAGCTACATACAAAATATCACTTCAATACCTGCAACAGTTAGAAAAAAAACCTGGAAAACCTGAAATTTCAGGAAAATTTCTAAATCAAACTGCTGTAATGTAACAAAATTTAAACTTGATCTGTAACTCATTATAACAAAGCTACATATCAAATATTACATCAATATCTGCAAGAGTTTAGAAAAAGTCAGGAAAACCTAAAATGTCCGGAAATTTCTGGAAAATTTCTATTAAGTCAAACCACGGTAATTCTGTGAAAAATCAATGTAGCCTAACGAAGTTCAACCTTGATATGTAACTTATGATGATAAAGCCACATACCAAATTATCACTTCAATATCTGTAAAGGTTTAGAAAAAAGTCCAGAAAACCAAAGTGTGACTGATGGACGGACGGACCGACTGCAAACCTATAAGTCCCCTTCGGCATTGCCGGTAGGGGACTAATAATGACAGCATGAATACTAATTAGATTAATTTTTATGATAACACATGGACACAGGAATTTTTTACCACAGACCAGAGCCATCTAAACTGGGTCTGCTCTGATTGCAAAAGCATATTTATGGAATAAATGGTAAAGACTCCTATGAGTAATTAGTAAATGGTGACTTGAAACAGGTTTTACTGTGTCAGAGAACCCTGTGTATAACGCTCACCAGTTTTCTGAAGTACTGCTCCTCTCTCGCTGCCTCCTGCTTTCCAAAGGCACCGCCTGCTTCTCGGATACTGCCCCCTGCACCACCTCCCTAAAAATAGCAAATGTATAATTATGTTGTCTGTATCTGGGTTTTATGTCGCTTTAACCCTTCTCTTGCTGAATTTTAAAACACATTTCTCCTTCTTTACCCATGTCCTGTTGTATAATTACATATATCTTCGCTGTGTACAAGTATTTCGCTGTGCAATCACTGCTGTGGAGTGCACTGGTTGCACAATTAACTTGTAAATAGTGCAGACCCTGATGAGACAGCTCCTGCAGGAGCTGTCTCATCTGGGTCTTCACTATTTACAGGTAGGTATATTGACGCGAATAGCAAGCGAAGGGTTAACAGTATTTCAGTCATATTTCGACGTGCAGCTATTATTACAGATGGAGGAAAGACCCCAGTGTTTTTCCATGCAAAGAAACAAATTGTTTTGTTCCATACAAAGAAGAGGGCTTCCTCACATGAAAAATCCCAATGTCCAGACTGAAATTCAAACCACAGCAGTGGGGGGCTAAGTGACCATAACCACTCGGCCACTGAGGCTCTGTTGAAACAGTGGTACTCTTACATAATAGAATATCTTCAATTTTAGATTCCTTTAACCCTCATATTGACGACTTTTGACACATCTGTAAAATCGCTTTTTGAAAACATTGTGATAAATAGAGCATTTGCTCCATAGGAGCAAGAGAAAAATATTTTTTTGCAGATGACAAGTACTTAAAGTGAGCCTGAAAAGAGAAAATATACTTGATAAGGAATCCAGAGCAACATACTCAAATACTAAAATTTTCATTTCTCCACCAAACCCAATCTTGTGATCACTCTTTCGAATTGTCTCTTGGAGATGATTCTATTTTTTGTAGTCACAACATTGGGTTTGGCGGAGAAATAAAGTTATTCTTTAAAATGTTTTAATTTACGCATCTTATCTGGACCTCTGAGTAGTCTGTTTTTACCTTTCCTGCTCCACTGCCAAACTCTGATGACATTGCTCTCACACTGAAAGAGTAAATAAAGTCATATAGTAACTTGCACAATAGGAGCAGATCAATATACAAATAATAAGCCCTTTCTTTGCTAAAAACATTTTTTTCTGCTAAGTCTTCATTATTGTCTGCCTCTGGTTTCAAAGGGAATTATTCTTGTAACACTTTACACCATAAATATATATGCTTTTCTATGCCTTTGCAAACAGAGTAGACCCAGATCAGACGGCTCCTATAGGAGGCGCCTGATCAGGGTCTGCTCTTTTTGCTCATGATTATGTATCACGATTGATCATTCTATGTATTTAGTTTCTGCCATGGCTTAAAACTCCTATGTCTATGTGCTATTATAACAAACTAATCTAATTAATATTGATGACCGCATTATTTCTTACATGAATATGAGTATTCTCTTTTCTTGAAAAAATTTAAAACGGCCAAAATCTTGTTTGATGCGATCATTTCGACAGCCAGTCGGTTCTTATTGAGAACAAATTGTACATGTATTTTCAACTGCATGAAAATGTGTTTACATGTATATGAAGGAATTTATTTAGAAAGTAAAGAAACATATCTATCAAAATCTATCAGAAAACAGGGCAGAACCTGATAAGAAGGCTCCTATAGGACCTGTCTTATCTGGGTCTACTCTATTTGCAAATGCGTGAAAATGCGTTTATATGAAGGAAAGGGTTAACTTGGAACTGTTTGGGTTATCACAAATTCTCCTAATATGGCAGCAAAAGAGAGAAATTTTTACACTTAAATTCAGACTTTTTGTAAACATACTATGTAGCAAACAGCCTGGATTAACTTGATACAGTGAACCCTCTTTAAACGGGCATTTGTTACAATGGCATCCTCGCTATACCGGCAGTATGCCTTGAAACAAAAATGTGTGATATATGATATGGTTCCTTTCATATTTAAACTCGTTATAACAGCAACCTCGTTATACCAGCAAAATGTCTGGAAACAAACACTTCCGTTGTAACGAGGGTTCACTGAAATTGACATCTGGTCAGGATTCAAGATAGTATGCCAGTCAATTTGCGATAAAGATACCAACTCATTCCCCCATAGAGACCACTTTTGGCACTTCTGGAAAGTGCAAACTGACTAGACCCAGATCAGACAGCTCCTGTAAGAGCTGTCTGATCAGGGTCTCCTGCTTGCTTACTGAATTCTTGATTTTTTTATAATGGTGACAGGTCAGAGACTAAATGAACCGAGGAATTTTGAGCATGGCAGAAACTGTCTAAAGTAAAATTATTCTATAAGACAGCAAACAGGAGCTGTCTGATCTGGGTCTACTTTGTTTGCAAAGATATCAAAAGGCATTTCTATGATTATCAGCAACATGGAAAATATAAAATTTGTAAAAGATATAAAGATCTGTTACATTTACATGTCTGACCTACACAGATAAGCAACACTGTGCACAAGACACAATCATCATGACGATAAGAAAAATGATCAGCTTAACAGTGATTCATTTTGAAATCTGACATTATGGGTCCTTGGGACTCACATATTTTGAAACAATGAGTCCCAAACCAAATGAATGAGTCACTGGAAGTTTTGATGGCTGGCATCCTTTACATCCTGTAGTATTCAGGCATCAGTAGTGCATCTTGTGCTCCTTCTTTCGCCAGCACATCTGCCATGTCATTTCCTTGTAGACCTGCATGGCCTGGTGTCCATAACACTTCAATGGTGGTATTGGAGAGCAACCTCATTGCCTTCTTTATTTCCTTGATAACTCCTCTGTGGATATTTCTCTTCCATCCCATGGACAGTATTCCAACTGCTGATTGGCTATCACTGAATAGTCGTAGGGCTTTGCCTGCTATGGTTATTGGGTGTTGTATGGCATACTCCAATACCAACGGGATTGCGACAATTTCAGCAAGTAGAATCGATTCCTGCCAGGCTACTGGGCGCTTCAAGGATATAGGTTCCCCTTCTGGATGGTAGAAGATTGCTCCTGCTCCGCATGGGCCTGGGTTGGTGGTACATGACCCGTCTGTGAAGTTGAATGCAGTGTTCTCAACTTCTCGGGTGCTTCCATCATCAGGTCCATGATCGGAATGCGGGAAAAATGCCACTGGAAAAAATGCCACTGGTAAAAATGCCACCCTGATTTGGAAAAAATGCCACTGGAAAAAATGCCACCCGTTTTTTTTTAAATTATGTTTTATCTTTTTTTCTAAAAAAAAACTTGATTTTATTATACAGACAGTCATCCTGTGTTAGGCAGCTACTGTCCATTAGCATTTTTTGCCTTCTTCACGGTTTTTGCTAATATTGTATAGTATATTGTGTTAGGCAGCTACTTGTCATTAGCATTTTTATCCGCATTGACTGTAATTGACTAGATGGTAAGAAAGACATGCTTGTAAAGACAGAGAGAGAGAGGGAGGGAGAGAGTGAGAGAGAGAAATACAGACAGAGGGAGAGGTGGGGGATAGGGTATAAAGTAAAACAATATAAATCTGTATTACAAACTTTTAATGTAAATCATTTCAAGCACACTTAGTACAACCACACTAACAGCAACACAATTATGTCATCTATTTACATTTCACACAGTGTAGATCCAGACCATGAGTTTCAAAAAGGAGCCTTATTGTTTTGATCTACACTGTTTGTCTATTTGATGAACATATCCTAAATATAGTACAAACACACTATTAAAGCACTAAAAATATGTCGTCTACATTACACACAGTGTAGATCCAGATCTTGAGGTTCTCATTTGGAGCTACACTGTTTGCCTTTTTGATGAACATATCATAAATATATTACAAAAACACTATTAAAGCAATAAATTTCTGTCTTCTGTTTACATTGCACTCAGTGTAGATCCAGATCATGAGGTTCGCAATGGATTCTAATGGTTTGGATCTACAATGTTTGTCTATTTGATGAACAATAAAAGTAGGGCCTCATGTAAGACCCACTCAACTAGGCCTGAACTGGGTCTTCACTAAATAAAACTATAAAAGAACCCCAAAAAGAAATTTTAAAAAAGGTGGCAGACAGTCATGGAGGATAAAAATGCTAATGACAAGTAGCTGCCTAATACAGGTTGACTGTCTGTATAATAATATCAAGATTTTGTTTAAGAAAAAAAAGTTGAAAAATAATTTTTAAAAAAAGGGTGGCATTTTTTCCCAGTGGCATTTTTTCCAAACAGGGTGGCATTTTTAACAGTGGCATTTTTTCTGGTGGCATTTTTTCCAGTGGCATTTTTTCCTACATTCCCATGATCATATCCTTTCCGAGGCTTTCCTGTTCTTTGGTCCTGCTTTTGGATGAGCCAAGTCGACTCCAGTATTCCGGTCTTGTCCTTGATCTGTACAAGCTGTCTTCCTCTGCGTAATCCAATTCAGGTTCTATCAGTTGTATGGAGATGCCTGTTGTCTTTTCCATCTCCTGGGCCTGGCATTGTGCTAATGACATGGGACTGCTGAACTTTGGTGGGGAGTTGTTGTCAAGTAGCTTGTTCTGTGTCTGCTTAGAAAACTTTAGGTGCACTTCAAGAATAGCTGACCCTGTTTTTATAGCGCGCATTAACGCGTGACTTTGTTTCTAAGACGAATATTCATGTAGGAAAGGCTTAATATGAGAACCATTCAATATTTTGACCTTTACCCCACCCACCTGTTAGAACGTGAATACCGTATTTTACACGCTTAAAGAAAAATTGCAAAGGTGAAAGTTTGACAGTGAATTAAAAACATTTAAGACAGTTGTTCTACCTCGTCATTGCCAACTGTCTTGTCAAGTTTGGAAGGATACGAAGAGCCATTTTTGCGCAGTCGTTTCTGAGCGTCGCCGGAAGGAATTATTTCGAAACACCGTTTTTCGGCTGAACCCTGGCTGGATCCCGATTTATGGGCTGAATAATTATCTGATGAAATCTGAATTAGCTGATAAATGCAACTTCTGAGAACATTTTCAAGCAAATTATAAAGACGTAAGTCTTGTTACTGAAATAAGCTAATCGTGTACCTATGGGTGAAATTTGCTGATTGCGGAATTAAAAAGAAAAAAAAAAAGAGTAACCATTCGGCCTCTAAACGATCCGTACTGAAGAATATCTATAGATATTGTTGAACATGTATATCAGTGAATAATTAACATACATTTGTAAACCCTTTCCATAACAACCAATGTTGCTTGAATTGGTCATTTTATGAAAATTATACAGTAACTTATTTCTATACATGTATGATAAAATTTAAAGTGAATGTTTAGCTCAGACAAAAACTGTAGGATTAGATATATAATTTTATACAAGTTCATATTCATAAGCAGGCAGATCAGACCCTGATCAGATGGTTCCTACAACAGTCATCTAATTTTGGTCTATTCTGTTTGGCAAGAGAAGCCAATAATGTATTTGGGGAAAATTTAGCAATACTAATGAGGACAGTACTGTAGCGTTTTCAAGAATAGCTCCTTTATTTCTCCACCAAACTGTATACTGTGACCACTCTTTAGAATTTCTAGAAGAGACGATTCTAAAGAGTGGTCACAGTATACGGTTTGGTGGAGAAATGACGATTTTAATATTTGGGAACGCACCTTTATCTGTATAGCTCTGTATATATATAAATATAATGTAGTGTAACGTGCACCATCGGTAATTCCTGGTGGTTACCCATCCAGCCAGCAGTCCATAGTTTGACCTTGCTACATTTCCAAGCACTTAAACTATGATGCTAGCACCCCGGCAAGGAGAGATTATAGACTTTAAAGTGCTTATATACTTAACAGCCTTGCTGTTACCTTAATTACTTCCCCCTCCGAGAAATCTCGACCTGAGATTTGGCCTAGGAAATAACTATGAATTAGGCAATTCCACTCCAGCAATTGTCTTCATACCACGCTCACCGCTGCCACCAATTGTAACATGCACCATCGTCAATCCCTGGCTGTTACCCATCCATTCAGCCAGCAGCTGTGCAGTCCATAGCTTAACCTCGGTACATTTCCAGGCACTTAAACCAAGTCGCCAAACAGTTAGCTCCCGATAAGGAGAGATTATAGTTATCAGTTTAAGTTATAAGAAGGAGAGATTATAGTTCTTATATACTTAACAGCCTTGCTGTTACAGTAGGACTTGCCCATATACCGTAGCTACCAGCTGCTACCATGCAATTAAATTAGGGATCTGTAAGAGCAGATGCCTGCATGCTTAACCCTTTGCTCCATAAATACATACTCCTTTCTACGCCTCTGTAATAGTCTTTTCGGAAACCATTGTGATAAATAGAGCATTTGCTCCTATGGAGAAATGCTCTATTCATCACAATGGTTTCAGTACTACACAATTCTAAAAAAAATTCCTTTTCTCAAGTTAATGCTCCTTTTCGGTAGATTCAGTCAAAGAGGTTGGGTAAAAAAATAGCCTAATGAGGAAATGGGTTATATAAATGTGTTTTCACGCATTTGCAAACAGAGTAGACCCAGATCAGACAACTCCTTCAGGAGCTGTCTTATCTGGGTCGACCCTGGCCATTTTGCGTAGGTGTCGAAAGGTGTATTTGATACTGTTTAATGTTTATAGAGTAATGTGTTTCCTCCATAAATACACCTTTCTACGTCTCTGTAATAGTCACTTCTTGAAACCATTGTGATAAATAGAGCATTTTGCTCCATAGGAGCAAATGTTCTATGTATCACAATGGTTTCAATACTACACAATTCTAACATTTTCCTTTTCTCTAGTAAATGCTCCTTTTGGATAGATTTATTCAAAGAGGTTGGGTCTAAAAATAGCCTATAGAGTAAAGGGTTAAACTAGACTGACACAGTAGCACATACTGTACAGTACAGTCCCTGAATAAACAGCTCTTTCAGGAGCCATTTCAAGGGTTTGGTGCAAAACTATTCTAACTCCTTCACTTTGTGAAGGAGTTAGAGTAGTTTTACACCAAGCCCTCGATTTGATTTCAGTCTGCACTGTTTGCCTAAGATGTTCTGTCCAAACACCTAGAATAATTAGTATTAGTTATGCCGTGCTTAGTGTCCCGAATATGGAATATACACTGCCAGCAAATATTCATATGGGACGAGGCAAACGAAGCCTTGTCCCACATGAATATTTGCTGGCAATGTATATTCCATATTAGGGACACTAAGCACTGCATAACAAATTTATCTTACCGTCTACCTTTAATTTCAAGTATTTACACGCATTTTTGCATCACAGGCCTACATGTATGGCTTTCGGTTGGGAAACAAGGGAATTAACTCTTGCAAACTTGATATTACAATAACAGCAGAATAAATAAACTCACTTTAAAAGAATTAAAGAAAATATTTTTTATTTGCCTCAAATTTCATGTATATGTTTTGGTTTTTTCTTTTTTTATCATTGTAAAACTTATTAATGTTTACATTTCAATTCCAATTAAAGCATAAATTGTATATGTATGCATTTTTTAAAACTGAAAGGATAAATATAAATGATTATTATAAGTAGGAGAAAAGCATATGGCTGTCAAGCAAGGAAAATAACACTTGTAAAGCCATTTATTTGGTTGTCTTGTGATCTCAATTGACCAATGGAATGACTAAAAATTAGTAGGAGGTAAGATAATGTACGTTAGGAATATTTCAGTTATGGGCCATTTCCATTTGATTAAAATAGTTTATACATATTCTAAAAAATATAGATGCAAATTTATTCTATTCATTCCAGCTGGAGTTCTAGCAGATGATCAGTGCCAGTGCCAATCAGTGACCGGATCAACATGAGCGAGTCACACACTATACCCAAACCCCCTCCACCACCACCAGTTCCATCCCATTCAGACGCCTTACAGGACTTACTTGCTGAAGAGGATGATGAATACAAAGGTGAGATACAACATGTAAATCTTGTAACCCTTGCCAGCATATTGACGCCTTTTGACGCCATTTGATAAATTCTGAAGGATGGTGATCCCCGAAAGCAAAAATTGCAACATAAAAAGAGAAAATTGCAGACTCAGTTTTATTGAGTCTGTTCATTAGCAGTAATTGAAAGTGCAACACTGCTCACGCCCCCTAGCACCGGCTTAAGCGGTATTCAATTTTCAGAACAAGAAGAACTGAAATTCAAGAGAATTTCATAGGATCAGAAGGTATAAAAACACTGAGAATGAAGTACGGGGCGACGTTTTACGTCACTTCTTGAAACCATTTAGATAAATAGAGCATTTGCTCCACAGGAGCAAATGCTCTATTTATCACAATTGTTTCAAAACTACATTATTACCCAAAAAAATCCTTTTCTCTAGTAAATGCTCCTTTTTGGTAGATTTATTCAAAGAGGCTGGATCTAAAAATAGCCTATATGAGGTTAACCCTTTTCCTGAGGAATATTCATGTGGAGAAGGACATCAGCAATATTGATTATTTTTATACGCCTGTTTGCAAAAACAGGGCGTATTATGCAATGGCACTGTCTGTCTGTCCCTCTGTCCATCTGTCTGTCTGTAACATCTCTAACTCAAATTCTGCTTGGTTGGTCCTCCTCATATTTCACCAGAATGTTTATCTAGGCATTCTACAGTTGCATGGGTGTGTCCCGATATGTATATCCAAGGTCAAGGTCGCACAATTGGACTTAGAATTTGTGTTTAGCATTTGCATTTAGCAAATTTGTTGACCTCAATTTATGTTGAACAAGGCTTCGACGGGCGTATATTGTGTCCACTGACTCTCTTGTTTATAATAGCACATGGACACAGGAATTTTTGGCCATTACAGAAACTGTAGAATCATATATATGTTACAGTACAAATTGCGATTCAGGACAATCGTCAATTCTCCTAGGACAGATTGCGATCGCAATCTCCGATCCTCATTTTAAATAATTCACAATTATGTGTTGTCTGTCATGTTTTGAATAAAGACTTGTGATCTTAAATTAAAAATAAAATATATGTTCTTCCAGTAGAATTGTAGATTTTCTTTGTAGAGTTAAAGTGTTATATACATGTATAACACTAATAAGAAATTCATCTAGTAGAATTGTACATTTTAGTAGCAAAATACATTACCTGCTGTGAAATATGCTTAGGTTATTTGATTTAACCTTATGACCGGAATAAAAAAGTACCGCATATACCGTATGGCCCGCCCGTTAGCTATACCTCATTATAAATGCTCCCAGCATTCCACAATTAAGATCATTGGTTATTTCCGGTCGGCCATTAACGTCAACGTTAATTAGCCTCCCGAGTTTTCAACCTTGCTAGCTGTCTGGGTCTATTCGACTTCTTACAGTCCTTGCCTACAGCTTCCTTACCGGATTCTGTATCCTACAATAAAAATTATACACAGATTATACTGCATATACTTTTGTGTTTTATTTTCTTTGTTCCTGTGTAATCGGTCTCCCTTGTGCCTTCACAATGGCTTCTCGGCACAAAGCTTCCTGCGGACACTTTACCGCAGACTGGGATACACACTCCTCTGTGTGTTTCTCCTGCTGCGGGTGCTCTGCAGAGGACCCTTGTCAGTTCTCTACTGCCTGGTCTTCTGAGACCTGGGGGTTAGCCTCTCGTCGAGGCTCTCAAGCTCGGCGTTCGTCTACCCCCGCCAGGTCGGACAGTGAATTTTCACGTAAACCAAAGAAACCTAAAAAGAATGTTTCTTCTTCCAGCGGCTCGTCTGGGTCTACGACTCAGCCCATCCATCAACTAGCTGCCGTGAAAGTCCCGACTTCGGTCCCGGGACGAGGGTCCCTATTCCGACCAGGGAATATCCCTCTGCCAGTGACGTCACCGTCCGGTGCCTTTCACTTGGCTTCACCCGGCGGGGTCTCGCCAGGTTTACCTGGTCGACCTCTTCAAGGTCACCCGGTGCTTGCCACCGCTCTGACTGGATCCGGGTATATAGCTTCTCCGGCTAAACAGGTCAGCCACCTATCTAGGTCAACCACACATGTTTCTGGAAAATGCACTCTCGCTCCGGGTCAACCAGCAATCGCGAATCCAGTGCATAGTAGCATTTCAACGTCTGGCCTAACTAGGTCAATCAGCGTTGGGTCAACCAGTATAACTAGGTCAGCCACGCATGCTACAACCGGTGCTATAGTAAATTCTTCCCCGGTGTTTTACACTGGTCAGACAAAGGCAACCGGTGTTAAGGTAAGTTGTTCCTCGGATGTTTCCTTCGTGAACACAAATAATTTCTTTGGATCCGTTTCGAGTGTGTCTGCCACTAATGAAACAACACACCCTTTCTTGTCTATTGAACAAACTTCTTCGAATTTTGTTCCTGACTACACTCTTAGCTCTGCTGAGCTGAGTTGCCGAGCAGAATCTCCTTCGCCTATTAGACCCTCTAGGTCTCGTAAACGGCGTCGGTATTCTTCTTCTTCTTCGTCCTCGGCCTATCGTCACAGACGTCGGCACAGTTCCTCTTTTTCTTCGGACGACAGTCGCCGTTCGCGACGCTCTCGGCACAGGCGCCGATCTAGTTCTAAAACTAGACATCGGCGCCATAAGAGGCATAGGTCTTCGTCCTATGACTCTCCCCCGGCTCGCTCCCGCCCTCATCAGGGATCTCGTGTCCATCAGGATCTACCTATCCAGATGCAGATCTCTGATAAGCAGGGGACGTCTTTTAACCAGACTTCTGATCCCCTCTTGAGCCGGTCCCCCTTCTTTTATGACCCTAAGGTCTATTCAACGGGGAATTATTCTTTGGACCCTCCTGTTCCAGTTGCTTTGCAAGCTACTGTGTCGGGTCCTCCGGTCCCTAGAGTCCCGCCTACGGCTACGGCCACCAGGCCAGACCAGGATCAGGATGATGTTTTATCCATCCTTGCTAACCCAGAGGACCCTTTCTTTCAAGAATTGGGTACCCAGGGTAATTCTGAATTAGAAGACTCTCTCTCATCTTCTCTTGAAGAGCCCGAAAGTCACTCTAATTCTTTTGACAAGGCCTGTGAGGACTGCTTTGCAATCCTCCCGCCCTCTGTCTGCCCTAGACCCCAGCCTATGTGTCAAAGTGGAGTAGTTTCTTCGATCCTTTTCCTTCAGACACAAAGAGGTGAAACGGTTGGTCCGAATAAATCTCGACCGGCCCTCCCTCCTTGTCGGGGTCTAGCCACTTGCCTTCCTGACATTGACACGGACTTCCGTTATAGGCCGAAGGCAGGTTGGTCAGTTTCTACTAAGGTTATGCACTCCTTAGTACCTCCTTCTTCCCTGAGGCTTCCAGCTTCAGTAGATAATCACCCGGGACTCTTTGACCGAATTCCTCTTCTGGATTCTGATAGTCCCCGGGTCGGTATTAGACCTACCTCTCAACCCTCGCTCTCTATGAGTATGCTTGAGCGTTGGGAATTATGTCAGAGACAACAGATGGGGGTAGCATCCAACGTGGATCTTTTGTCGGTTGCCCTCTCTGAGGAGCTCCTGTCCGACACCCCTTCTCAAGAGAGAACCCGCCGTCTGGCTTTTCAATTGGGTCTCTCCTCTCAACTTTCTCTGCGTCTAGGTCTTGCCTCTGCAGCCGAGATGCTCCGCTGCAGAAGGGATGCTTTCCTTCAGTCTGCTTCCAGACTCCAGGACACGTCTAAAGACGAACTCAGATCTCTTCCTTTCTCATCTGAGCCCCTTTTTGGTGGTCTCATCAGAGAGAAAGAAAAGGCGGATGAGACCACACTTCAAGCTCCTGCTTCAAGTGGTCCTCCCAATTGGCGGATTCCTAGAGTGCCTAAGGCAAAATCCACCAAACAGTCGGGCAGGAAGCAGTCGGCTCAGCCAGCTCCTGCTCCCCGCCAGCGCGCCTAGGCCCTGCTCCTGTCTCTCCTCAGAATAGAGGCCCAGCACAGGGACAGAACCGGCCCTCTCGCCCTTTCTCAAGAGGGTCTGGTCCTTCTAGGCACCAGCCCTAGGGACTCGCCCTTTCTACCCCCCCCCCCCTCTGATCCGACCCCTTTTGCCAGTGGGCGCCAGGCTCCTGCACTTTGCCACGGCCTGGGACAACATTACTCAGGACCCCTGGACTCTGTCCATTGTGGAATCGGGCTATCGTATCCCACTGGATCGACAGCCCCCTCTTTCCAGGGTCCCCCTACATCTCTCGTCGGATCACCCTCATATGCAGAATGCAGTTATGTCACTTCTGCAAAAAGGGGCGGTAGAAAGGGTTCGGAACGAGAACACACCGGGATTTTACAGCCGCCTGTTTCTCGTTCCAAAGAAAAACGGCATGTTTCGGCCCATCATCGATCTTTCAACCCTAAATCGGTTCTTAAAGATCGATTCTTTCAAGATGGAGACGGTGGCTACCATTCGGTTGGCAATCAAACCAAACCAATGGGCCGTCTCCCTCGATCTGTCGGATGCTTACTTTCACGTACCTATTCATCCTTCAGACAGACATCTCCTTCGCTTTTGCCACAGGGGCACTGTCTATCAATTCCGGGCTCTGCCTTTCAGCCTTTCTACGACACCCAGAGTCTTCACAAAACTCATGGGGACCGTAGCGGCCTTTCTCCGCCAGAGCGGAGTTGTTCTTATTCAATACTTCGACGATTGGCTGTTACACCTTCTCAATCGTCAGACCCTCCTTCTCAATCTCCAATTCTGTTGGAAAATTGTCTCTCAGTTGGGTCTCGTATTGAATGCGGAAAAATCAGATCTGATCCCGTCTCAAGACTTTGTCTTCGTGGGATTAAATTTTCTGACGAACTCCAGCTTAGTCAGGATTTCTCTTCAACGTGTAGAGAATACCCTACACCTGCTTTCTCTGTTCAGTCAGAAGGATCGCTGCTCTGCTCGCTCTCTTCTGTCTCTACTGGGAGTTCTCAATTCCGCAGCAGATTTTGTGTCTCTAGGCAGGCTTCATTTACGCCCGCTCCAGTTTTACCTGCTGACACAATGGCGTCCTCGTCTAGACGCTCTGTCCGTTTCTGTTCCAATCCTACCTATTTTCCACACTGCTCTTCAGTGGTGGAAGGTGAAGGATCGCTTCCTTCAAGGAGTGCCGATTGCTCCTCCGGATCCAGATCTTTTTCTGATCTCGGATGCCAGCAATCAGGGCTGGGGAGCCCATTTGGAGCCTCTCGGACTCATGACTTCGGGCCTTTGGTCGAATGCCGAGTCCCAGCTCCATATCAACAATCTCGAACTCCTGGCTGTTCTGAAAGCCTTGGAATTCTTCGAGATGAAGGTTCGCAACCTTTGTGTGTTAGTACAGACAGACAATACAACAGTTGTGTCTTACATCAAGAGACAAGGGGGGACACACTCCCTCTCCCTCTTCAAGGGCACGAGGGATCTACTCTTATTTTGTCACAACAGACAGATCACTCTGCTCGCCAAGCATCTGCCGGGCAGACTGAATGTCTTGGCGGACGGCCTCTCTCGCAGACGTCAAGTACTACCTGCCGAGTGGACCCTCCACTAAACTGTAGTGACTCAGATCTTTCACATGTTCGGGTTTCCGTCAGTGGATCTCTTTGCCACCAGGTTCAATCATCGACTCCCGCTGTATGTGTCTCCAATCATGGATCCAGCAGCTTGGGCGGTCGATGCTCTGTCTTTTCCGTGGGACCGACTGTTCGGGTATGCTTTTCCCCCGTTCATTCTGATCCCCACGGTTCTCCGGAAGATCGCTCTGTCGGATTGCAGGATCCTCCTGATCGCCCCCCCTGTGGCCTCAGCGAGCCTGGTTCAACGATCTTCTCAGTCTCTTATTCGAGTTTCCACGGTCGATCCTGCCCAGTCGGGATCAACTCTCTCAGAAGGGCGGGGTTCTCCACAGGGACCCCGCTATCTTCCATCTTCACGTCTGGCCGTTATCAGGACGGGTCTCCGAAAGAGAAAGTTTTCTCAACTGGTTGCCAACCTCGTCGCCAAGGCCAGACGATCCTCCACTACCATTGTTTACAATGCCAAGTGGAGAATCTTTTCGGATTGGTGTCGTTCAAAACAGATTAATCCAATCTGTCCCACTATCCAAGACATTGCCAACTTTCTAGTTTTCCTCTTTCTAGAGAAGAATCTAGCTGTCAGCACTATTAAAGGGTATAGAGCTATGTTATCTCATACCCTTAGTTTCAGAGATATTAAGGACATCGGTTCTCACCCAATCCTTTCTGAATTGGTTCGAGCCTTGGAGCTTCAGAGACCGGTTTCTCGCTCTCTTTTGCCTAAGTGGGATCTGTCGTGTGTTCTCTGGTCACTTACTAAAGCGCCCTATGAGCCATTAGATAAAGCGACCTTGACTCATGTCACGTGGAAGACTGTGTTTCTCTTCACTTTTGCTGCGGCTAAACGCAGAAGCGAAATTCATGCCTTATCTGTAGAAGAAGGCTTTCTTCGCTGGAATTCTGACGGGTCAGTTTCCTTAATGTGTCAGCCTGGTTTTTTTAGCTAAAACCCAGCTTCCGTCAGTAGCTTCAGATCCGTTTGTTGTACCCAGTCTCTCGAAAGATTTGGATCATTGGAACCCTGATCCAACCCTCTGTCCTGTCAGAGCCCTTAAGTTCTATCTTAAGAGGGTTCAGTTCCTGAGGGGAAATAGGAAAAGGCTTTTTATCCCTATTAAAGGTCATAAAGAAATCTCAGCAGCGTCTATTTCTCGCTGGATTGCTTCTGCCATCAAATTGGCTTACTCTGACCTATCTGATCTAGATCTCGACTTTTTAAAGATCAGGCCACATGAGCTCAGAGCTCTGTCTACTTCTTGGGCTTTCATTAATCATGCGCCCTTGGATGAGATTCTCAGGGCTGCTTCTTGGAAGAATAGTTCTACTTTCTCTTCCTTTTATCTGCGCTCTTTTGCGACTCTTCAGAGCAATCTGCTCTCTCTAGGTCCTCTCGTGGCCTCTCAACGAGTTGTTTAACTCCTTGGCTTTCATTCCGTGTTCTTGGCCTACGGTGCGACCAATTACGGTTACTAGTAAAAGTTATGAAAGCAGTATATCTAAGAAAATTTTCTCCTGAAACTATGTTTTCGAGAAATTTCTACAGCCGAGTCTTGGTGTTGTTCTGGTGAGTATACCTTCCCACCTTTGCGACAAAGTCAGCATATTTCACAGCAGGTAATGTATTTTGCTACTAAAATGAGATTTTTAAAGTAAAATCTGTTTTAGTTAGAAATACTTACCTGCTGTGAAAGGGATTGCCCTCCTCCCACCCCGCAATTAATTGTTGTTTTTGGGAGCAAATAACCAATGATCTTAATTGTGGAATGCTGGGAGCATTTATAATGAGGTATGGCTAACGGGCGGGCCATACGGTATATGCGGTACTTTTTTATTCTGGTCATAAGGTTAAATCAAATAACCTAAGCATATTTCACAGCAGGTAAGTATTTCTAACTAAAACAGATTTTACTTTAAAAATCTCATTTTCCTAGAAGAATTAAAGTGTCATATCTAAAACTAATAATTTGAATTCTTCTACTGGATGAATTGTAAATTTTCATTATAGAACTACAGTTTGTCCTTGGACAGACTGTGATTGGAATCTGTACTAGTAGAATAGTTGATTGTCCTGTGATGTATTAGGATCAGAGTCTGTCCTAGGAGAGAATGCGATCGCAATCTGTCCTAGGAGAATCGACGATTGTCCTGAATCGCAATTTCTACTATGACATATATATATATAATTTTATAAACTCTGTTTGCAAAGGCATAGAAAAGCTTATTTATGGAGTATAGAATTAACCTTTACCCGATGAATATTCATGTGAGGAAATAATGACATCATGAATATGAATTTATCATCATCATCATCATAATCATCATCATCATCCAACTTTTTTATTAATTCTGAGATAATGATGGAGCCTGGCTGTTCAGCCAGGAGCAAAGTCTCCCTCTCCATGCTTGACGGTAATGAGGGCTGGTGGAGAACATCCCAAGGGACTCTCAGTCATGCTTAATTAGGTCCTCCAAGGATATCATAAGCCTGCCTGGAGTCTCTTGTGTTGGGACATTCACTTGTCTGGCTTAGGCAATCCAACCTGATCGACCAAGCTATCTCAGCCTACTTGCCTGTTTCTCATTAACACTTTCCTCCATAAATACGCCTTTGTAACAACCACTTCTTGAAACCATTGTAATAAATGGAGCATTTGTTCCTATAGTAGCAAATGCTTTATTTATCACAATGGTTTCAAACTAAAAAATTCTAAAATTTTACTTTCCTCTAGTAAATGCTCCTTTTGAGTAGATTCATTCAAAGAGGTTTGGTCTAAAAATAGCCTTTGGGTGAATGGGTTAATTTTTATGATGGCATATGAGCACAAGACGTTTTTGCCGCAGAAGAAACTATAGAATAATATCTACATGTACATCATTCCATAATCAAACAGAGCAGATTCTACAGGAACTGTCTGATCTTGATCTACTCTGTTTACAAAGGCATCAAAACATGTCTCTGTCAAACAAGAGCAGACACTGATTAGATGGCTCTAGCAGGAGCCATCTGATCTGGGTATATATACTGTTTGCCTAGACTAAGGTGTTAAAAGACATATTTATGGAGTAATTGTTTAACCCATTCCGTGATATTGATGCCTTTTGACGCCTATGTAGAAGTCACTTTTGTAATCATTGTGGCAAATAGAGCATTTGCTCCATAGGAGCAAATGCTCTGTTTAGCACAATGGTTTCAAATCTACAATATTCTAAAAGTTTACTTTTTGTAGGTAGTGCTACTTTTCGTTAGATTTATATGAAGAGGTTGGATCTAAAAATAGTATATAAGGTAACGGGTTAACAACATATCTATGCCCCAGGATTATTTATAGATGATTATGTCACAGTTTAAAATTATCCAATCTAATATTATCTAATATTCATGCAAGATTCCGCTCATATCGAAATCTCTACCTCTGAAACATGCAGTCATGTTTATTATTTCAGAGAAGAGGTTCCAGAAGAACTTACAGTTTCGAATGGTTGGCGCGATAGAGAAAGAAAACACAGAGTTAATGGCCGAGTTGATAGAGGCGGGGGTCAACACTAACGCAACAATTCTTCTCGTCAAAATTCCACTAACACATGCTCTGGACTCACTTACCCTTAATAAGGGTATTTTACGACTGCTTCTCGGTGCCAATACGGAAACTGATCCAAATCTAGGAGAGAAAACACCATGGGGACTGAAGCCTTTACATATTGTTGCAAAGCACGGAAATGTAGAAATCGCTAAAATTTTCCTGGAAAGTCCGAGAGGTTCCTTGGCTGATATAAATATTAGAGATAATGGCGGTGCAACACCGCTGCATTTTGCAATTTTTCATGGACACTTGAACATGGTTGAGTATTTGATAAGCGAGGGGGCAGATATTTTCGCTGTTGATAATTGCCGTAGATCAAGCCTGCATCGAGCATGTGAAATTAATGCTTTTAAAATTGTGGACATGCTCTTGGAAAAGGGCGTAAGTGTCAATGTAACAGACAAATATGGGTGGACACCAATTTTTCATAGTGTCTTTTTTCGACATGTGCAAATGGTTAGATATTTAATTGAACGAGGGGCTGATGTTGAACTAACAGATATATTTGGGGAATCATTGTTACGTGTAGCATGTTACCTGCAATGGGCTGTTGGCCATGGGAAACACTATCCTGTGAAAATTACTGTTGGAACGTCTTTTAACTTTTATGAAAGAACAAAAGGAATTCCGTCTGAATTACTAAAGGAACTTTTGTTTAATCTCGATGATCGGATATACGATTTATCAGATTTCTTTGAACATTTCAATATGTTAAAACTCTTGGTAAATTCTGGTACAGATCCAAACACGTACCGCTCTGACGGACACGCTCAGACAGGATTGTTTGATGGTAAGTCAGTTAGTTCAGTTTATTTCCATGATCAATCGGTCTGTTGCTATGAAACATGATTCATAAACACTTTCCCTGGTAGAGACACCTTTTAACATCTTTGCAAACAGAGTAGGAGTCCAGAGCTCCAGATAAGATGCGTAAATTAAAACATTTTCAAGAATCAGAGCTCCAGATAAGATGCGTAAATTGAAATATTTTCAAGTATAACTTCTTTATTTCTCCACCAAAACCTATGTTGTGACCACTCTTTAGAATCGCCTCGAAGAGACGATTCTAAAGAGTGGTCACAACATAGGTTTTGGTGGAGAAATGACGATTTTAGTATTTAAGTACGCACCGTTATCTGTAGCTCTGAAGAATAACTTCTTTATTTTGCATCCAAACCCTATACTGAGACCACTCTTTAGAATCGTCTCGAAGAGATGATTCTAAAGAGTGGTCATTGTATAGGGATTGATGGAGAAATTATATTTTTAGTATTTGGGTACGCACCAGAAGTCTTCTGATTAGGATCTACTCTGTTTGCTTATTCTTATTGAATAATATAGATCTGATTCTACAGTTTCTACCATGGCTAAATATCCATGATGTCATTATTTCTTACTTGAATACTCAACAGGGAAAGAGTTAATTTTAATCCATCCTTAGCAAGGCTGTAGGAAAGGGGTAGGACAGAATGAAAGTAATGCAGAAAGCCCCTATGGGAGAATTATTCATAACTTTTATCCTGCATTAAGCTACCACCTACCTTATAGACCCATAATAAATGGTCTGTTTGGTCACAAAATTGAAGGCAGATTGGTATTTTAATATTACCCTTTTTACTCTATTAACAAACGTATGCGAATAGTGCAGACCCAAATTAAACTGCTGCTGAAGGAGTACTGTAGGTTGATCAGGATCTACACTATTTGCTAATATGTCAATCTGATTAACCCTTTCCTTCACATATAAAACACATTTTCACACATTTGAAAACAGAGTGGACCCAGAACAGATGGCTCCAGTAAGAACCATCTGATCAGGATCTGCTCTGTTTGCTTATGTCATTTCGTAGATTTGATTTTACAGTTTCCATCATAGTGAGAAAAATTCCTTTTCCATGTTCCATTTCATTGATTCTGTCAATGAATAGTAATGAAGTGACAAAATCTTGAAAGACTCGCGGCAGACGACATTGTTTGTAGTTGGCAATTACTTAACCCTTCCCTTCATAAATACGCCTTAAAAATGTCTACGCCTCTGAAAAAATCACCTATTGAAACCATTGTGATAAAAAGAGCATTTGCTCCTATTGGAGCAAATGCTCTATTTATCATAATGGTTTCAAACTACAAAATTCTAAAAGTTTCCTTTTCTCTAGTTAATGCTTCTTTTCGGTAGATTTATTCAAAGTGGTTGTATCTAAAAATAGCCTATGAGGGAATGGGTTAAACAGAGAAAGGGTTAAAAGCTTTCAAAATGGTTTCTGAATGGGTGTTTGAATTTTAAGGTAAATAGGGTATAAATAATATGTTCTTTATAATCATTTTCAGCTCTTGCTAAAACCCGGGCCTATCTTGTGCTGGCAGGTTCTATCTTGGAGTCGTCTGATCCATGGGTAACAAAGGATACTGATTGGCGAGCCTGGTTTGCTGAACAGTTTAACGAACAGTACAGTCTGAAACGCCAGTGCCGACGCATCATCAGACGTTGTCTAAGAGATACACGCCGTATTAATGGAGCCGTTGATGAACTGTCTCTTCCCAGTAGCATGAAGATGTACTTGCAGCTGAATGATTATGAGATCTTGTTGGGTGGGCTTACAGAATATGAACAATAGATAAATAATTAGGGGATAACCGTTGCATATTTGAAGATTTGCAGCAGTATATCGGTGGTTTAGATGTCGCAAATTTAGTTTTACATGCGACGCGTTCTAATGTAACCATAGATTTAGATTATTGAAAACAAACAACACTTTAAGACCTTTGATATTTTCTGTTTGTCGTCATAATATGACATCATGAAATATGACGTCATTATTCAGTTACCAGCAGTATATTCAAATTCCAACATAACCCGTTACCCCATAGAGAGGCCTTTTGGCACCTTTGCAAACAGAATAGACCCAGATCAGATGACCCCTATAATTATGATATACTGTAGTATCTCTAATAAATGCTCCTGGGTGCATAACATTTTTTGAAAGGAGCCTCTTGCATTTATGTCTATATAATGAATATTCCGTTTTATCGATTGTCGTTATAATGCATGTTGACTGTATTGATTTTTCTTTACCTTAAGCTATTGCTTGATATTATTATAGTGGTGTTCAAAAGGTAGTTTAGATTTTTACTGTCTTTTAATTGTATAGGAAAGTTGTGTTTTTTATTCTCATAGATTTTCATTCATTCATTCATTCACTCATTAATTAATTAATTCATTTATACATTCAGTCATTACACACATCTTTCATAAATCTTATGCATACTGTTTAGATCCAGATAAGGTGGCAAATAACTCGACATCTCATCTGTTTACACTCTGAGAAATGGAAAAAATGTACTTTTCATAATTGAAACAGAGGACAGTTTAGCAGATATGGAGATAAAACTGTTTTGATGTGCTTTATTAACATGCTCGGTACAGTCTAAAACGCTTACTCATTACTAAGCCGAATGCGGTACTGTATAAAACCCTGACATATAGTAATGCTGCATTAACATATGACGGTACCTAACATCTCCCTTTTACTAAATAACATAAACAAGCTTAACTGGTTCTAATCAACTAATCAACTAACATTAAAAAGTTCCTAACATTTTCAAATGCACAAATGAAAATCTTTGATGGCAGTCTAGTATTAACTAATACACTTGAAGATTAACACCTGACAAGTAACATGAATGCTTCTTGCATTAATGATAAGCAACTACATGTAGATCTATATTAGAGATAAAATATAACAAATAAGCCTGAGTATCTCTTTCAATAATGACTAGAAAAAGACTAGAAACTTACTTTTAAAGTTACCAAATCAGCACAAACTTTTGCATCATGCATTAATGATCAATTACTAAATCTGACACTTAGAATCTCTGATTCATCAACTATGAGTCACAATGTTGAACAATGAATCTCTAGATTCCAAGAGTCTAAATTGTCTTAATCATGAATATCAATCACTAGACTGCAAGATTCTGAATCGTCTTAAATCACTGATTATCACTAGACAACAGGAGTCTAAACTGTCTTCAATCAATGATGCTCACTTAACACTGGATTATAAGTCTTAAATGTCTTAATCATAATGATAAACACTGATTCACTAGACTGCATGAGTCGTAATTGTCCTAAATCACTTATTTTGCCTATTATCTCTCTCTTCAATTCTCACTAAACTGTCCTATTTTCTAACTATATAGTCATCGTATCTCACTGGCATTTTGCCTTGTCGGGGTCAGAGCATGCACCTGATGAAGTTAGAATTTCGCCCATGTATTTGATCTCTGATTGTCTAAACTTCATTTTTTCTTTGATTAGCTTGAGGCCAACTTGTCTTGCTCTTTCAAGTACAGCACATAGTTTTTCGTCATGATCTTTGATTGCATCCTCCATGCTTTCACCAGAACCATACACAAGAATGTCGTCGGCAATTGCTTCCGCTCCTTCCAGGCCCTCGAGTACCTCATGCTGGCATCGTTGAAATTCTTCCGGAGCTGAAGAAATTCCGAACAGCATGCGCAACCATCTGTATCTGCCATGCAGGGTCCAAAATGTAGTCAATAGGCTGCTTTCCTCATCTAATTTGATCTGCCAAAATCCTTCTTTAGCATCCAATACTGTGAATACTTTGGCAAAAACAAAGCGGGAGACATATTCTCTTGTTTACAGTAATGACAAGTGGTTTGAAATAGTGCGTGTGTGCATCTACCTGAATTGAGTATGATGCACTTGCACTGTTCTCTCTTTTGTATGTACTTGATACATCATTTGAATTTTCTATTTTTGATTTGATGGGGAAACATGGTTAACGTTCCAGTCTCAACACAAGACAAGAAATGGTCTCTCACTTCATCTTGGACGTTCTCAGTGGCAGTCGGGTCATCACCATGGCATGCTGAAGTAGCATTTGCTATTACAAACAATCCACAGTCAATGCTTCCAAATTGCTGCTGAATCAGCAACGAATGTTCTTAGTATGAACCACAGCTTTACATCCATGGAATTTCCTCAGTTTGTTTATTGTGTCATGCGTGGCTTTGTCCCTGGATGAGTGAGTCATACAGCTCGATCACACCGTCCTAAGTGTTTGCCGCAGCTGTAACCCAGTGGCTCCCATTAACATGGTGTATCTGGACGTATGAAGGTATTTCTCCTCTCATGGTGTTTGAAATGATAGTGTCATGAAGTCGATTATTTGATGGAAACTGTTGCTTTAGCATTTTCTGTGCGACTGTTATTTGTTTGCCTGTCACACACTCATTGTTTTTAACCCTTTCGGCGCCAAATTTCTAATTGTCGTCTGCAATCCAAGTTTGTTAAATCATTCAGTAAAATAAGGAAATGAGATAAATAAATGCAAATTTTAAAGGAATAAAGCACATATAGAGAAATAGAGATTGACACAAATAGTGAAGTCCCTGATCAGACCCCGCCTTGAAAAGGCGGCGTCTGATCTGGGACTGCACTATTTGTCGTGGTGCATTTATGCAACTGCGGCGGTGAAAGGGTTTAAAGTTTTTCTTTCTTCGAGATTGAGAACTGGTGTTTCAATATTGTTACAGCTTCTTGATGGATGGCAGTGGCAGGAACCAGTAGCCCATTTCTTACACAGTGGCAATTCTTGGAGCATTTCTGCTTTCAAAGGCACTTCTTCCTTGTTACCATGTTTGGATTCAGTTCAAGTGAGGCCTCACAAACACTAACCCTCTTGTCCTCATAAAACTGTTTGTTGTGTACCTGGTGGAAGGGTATCAGATCTCCAGACATGTACCATCCATCTATTATTCCAAACTCACATTGTCAATTAAATAAGCCTTTGCAGTGTATTTAGTAAATCTATCTGATGAAGGGGTCACACTCCTCTTATCTGACTGACTTGCTTTCACAGTCAGAGCCGAGTAGGTCCACAACCTCTCTCTGTCCAGGTTGTAAGGACAAAATGTCATCATTAGGGTCATACTGCCTGTATTCCCTGTTTAACCCTTTCCCTGTTTAACCCTTTCCCTGTTCTGTATTTAGGCCAAATTTCAATACCTACTGAATATTCATTAACAAAATAGTTATAAAGAAATATGGAAGGTGGAACATTGTAGACATTTTAGAAAGTAAAGAAACAGATCTATCAAATTTTATTAACAAACAAAGCAGACCCTGATCAGACGGCTCCTCTAGGAGCCGTCTGATCTGGGTCTTCTCTGTTTGCAAGTGCGTGAAAACACGTTTATATGAGGGAAAGGATTAAAGTGTTACTCATAGACACCAACGGTATTCTCTGTTTTGGATAGTCAAACCGTCCCTGCCTGTTTGCAGTGTCCAGTAAAGTAGGTGTAGGAGGTCTCTGCTCAACAGTATCCTCACACGTTTAATTAGACGGTCTCTGCTTGTCCAAGTCTGTCTACTTTGGTTGATAAACTATCGAAGTCCTTTTTCGAAGCATGTGGCATACAGGTTCGCTTTTCCTTACATGTGGCCCGAATTCGCATTCTTGAAGAATTCTCTCCTGAAACTCATGAAACTACAGAAAATGATGATTCCCCATTATCCGAATCAGCAGAAACATTCTCCGTATGCTGTTGTTCCGCCATGAAAGATATAGAACTCAGTAGAAAATATTCTATAAACTCAAAAATATCAATTAAATGACAACTTACTACGGATATTTGTTAAATGTTTTCATGCTGGAATATTTAATTTTCATTGTCTCTGCATTCCGTTTGTATGCCCAATCAGCCTCTAAGTGTACCTGATGATGTTTAGAAACTGTAATTGGTGCTGTATATTATGCTGTTGTTAGCTGATCAGGAACATCAGGAAGGGAGTAATTCTCATCAGACGCATCTATTAAAAAAAAAAAGATATAAATAATAGTAATGCCCTATTTATGGTTTAATTTAAAAAAAACAGCAAATGATAATTTCATTAGTGCAACGTTAATATCTATTCAGCTGTACATAAATGAAGAACTCTATAAAACATTAATTCCGACACATTTGATGGTTGTTCCATTTCTTTGATTATCGCAACTTTGACCGGGTCTGGAGATATCCCTGAACCTCCAAACTCAACCCCAAAGAATGTTACGCTAGGTTTGTTGAAGTCACATTTCTTCTTGTTTAATGTCAGATCACTATTTTACAATGCTTGGAGGACATTGTCAAGTGCTTTGATCCTTTGCAGTTATCCCGTATATCAAAATGTCATTTGAGATATTCTTTCCACCTTGTATTCCTTGTATCACTGAGCTTAGCGCTTTCTGAAAAACCTCGGAAGCTGACTTTGTCCCAAAATTCAACCGTTTGTATCTGTACAGCCCAAGGTGAGTGATAAATTGACCTTGATTCCTTGTCCAACTTGAATTTTTTTTTACCCAGATCACAGATCAAGTTTATTGAATACAGTTCAGGTCATGAATAAGTTTGTCAATTGTCAGCATAGCAATGTCTTTCTCTCTCAATACCTTTGTTAGCCTCGCATATATCGACACATATTCAAACGTCACCATTTTTCTTTGGTGGTGTCACAACTGGAGACATCCATGCAGTTGGTTCGATTTTCACTTCCTTAATTATGTGATCTTTGATCAGTTTTTAACCCTGGCAAACTTGTTTAAGGGGGTAAACTGGAATCAGCCTGTCCGGCGGTCTGGCGGTCGGTCGGTCAGTCGGTTGGATGGTCCGTCTGCATTTCTACGACTGCCATGTGATCTACTTTTACATTTTCGAATAGAAAATATAGAGAACATGGGTAGTTGGTGTTCAAACTCCTCATTCAGTTTTAAAGTTATTAAAGTTAAATTTGGTATACATAAAAACAAGCAATGGCAGATGTGCAAGATGCAATTTTCATGTGTTTACCATTACCTTTGTAATGAAACATAGTAGTTGGTGTCACAAACTTCTTCAATTTGAAAGTTATGCAGTTTATATTTGGTATAACCATGAATAGTAGATGTGCAAGACACAATTTTCATGTGTTTAGCGCTGGACAATGCAGAATAATCTCCCCTTCCATTTTCAAGTTATGTAATTGATATTTGCCATACTTAATTACCACATATAGCAGTTGTGCAAGACACAATTTTCATATGAAGCCAGAGTACCCTCTACCGCGGGTTCCTCTACGATAACTCCCTTGGAACCGTGGTCCCCTATGCATAATACCTCTAGAAGGCCTATTCTGAAACCATTTGTTACTAATTTTGAAGCAATCCTCCAACTCTGTAGCACATTTCTACACGTCTTCCCCATACAGAAGATCCGTGTATGGCCTGCTATGGCTACACAAATGCCTGTAGTCTTTATTCAGTTCTGGTCTCAAAAAAAATCTTCTGGCCAAGTTAATTTGTTTATTTGCATGTCCCATAAGTGCCAGGGCATCCTTACAGTCACCTATCAAATGTCCAAAACCAGACTTATCTTCATCTTTTTCCATTTCTGCCATATTATCCACTACTTTCGTTAACATAGTAGCTGATTTCATTACTGATGCCTCAATATTCTGCATCTTTTTATCGATCATTCTAGCTGCTGGGGATACAGTGTCCCAAATAAGCTGATTCATTTTAACCACCACTAAACCATTTCAGTTATCCGGTCTGGCATGTTTATCATCCTTTATTAGCTCATCATACCTCTCTTCATCAATACTATTTCTAAACAGTTCTGTAACATTTTCAGCCAGCATGCTGCCCGTGCATGTACAACAAGATCTCATTTAAGAACAAACAAGTGGTCTTTTCGAAAAAGAATTCCCAGAGGTGCAGGATACATTTACATACAGAATAGGTCACAAATTTGTATAGTATAAAACACTGGCCATATACTGCAGTGAACCCTCATTACAACGGAGGTGTTTGTTTCCAGACATTGTGCTTATTAATGAGGTTGCTGTTATAATGAGTTTAAATACGGTATATAGGAACCATTTGGTCAGTTTTAAACTAGTACCAACAGGTGATCGCTTAATGCAGAACGCAATAAGTGCAAAAAGCTCCCCGAGGGAGCTTTTTGCACTTCTTGTGTTCTGCATTAAACAATCACCTGTGCTACTGCCATTGCACATATTTATTCAGTGGCTGTTTCAAAGAGTTAATGGTAATTTTGATTCAATGCATATTGCTGGTATAACGAGGGTTCCATTGTAATGAATGTCGGTATAACAAGGGTTCTCTGTATATGGCATTTTATGGCTACCTGAAGCTATTCACATGTTCTCAGTTGACAAACTCTCAGCCATTGTCGCTGTGTATTATCTTTGGAAGCCCAAAGTTGGGAAAGACCTTCTCATTTAGTCCAGTGGCAACTTCTTCAGCTGTCTTAATCTTCAACGACCAGATGATGTGGAAATTTGACCAGTGGTCAATGAAGAGGGCTACATAGTTGTTGTATTCTTTCTATGATTTAATCTGATTTAACCACGACGACGATCTCAATGTTTTATCCGCCTCATGTCCACGAAGAAGCGAACCTCTCCATTTCCCATCGTCATACAAACCAAGGGAGAATCCCAGCTGCTTGGTCCACTGCACTTCTCTATTATTCCTGCTTCTTCAAGCTGGTCAAGCTTTTTGTCCAGCTTTTCCCTGGCATTGGGGATACTTTGCTCTGTGACTAGTGCAACCACAATGGAAGCATTCAGTATGACGTGAACGGTCAAAAATTCTGGAAGTTTCTCTAGGTTTGGTGTTACTGAATGATTTGCTTTTGGGTTTTGCAACAGGATGACTTACATTGATTTTATTCAATGCTTCTTGCCTGTCTCTCGCTTTCTTCAAAAATGCTCACTGTGTCAATGAGATGTATAAGTGTAAGGGTTGCCCTCTTTTCCAAAATTTTCTTCACAGTATGTGAGACAAAAACTGTTCGATCACTTCAACCCTTATTTGGTTGTTACAGTTCTCTGCAGTTCCAAAATCACACATTATGGCCTGTGTTTCCAAATGCTTGATAAAGTGATCGGTACTTTCACTTTGATTCTGCGACATCTGGCAGAAATATGCGCTTTTCCGCCTTTTTATTTTCATCATCATTACTACCATTAGGTATTGTTAGCGTATAGAAAATGCCTTGCGTTTCCATGCCAGCTGTGTGAAGTAATAAGGCCTTATGTGCAGCACCAGTCACGCCTTTACCCATAGCATATAACTCAAAAGCTCTGATCCATCTCTGCCATCTCACGGAAAGATTTGTCGAACATCAAAACGTTGACATCCATCCTCATTGCCAATATTGTGTTCATGCTATGATTGAATCGTATTTAACCACAAGTAAGCTTCTGACGATCTCAATGTTTTATTACCGGATATACGAGCGAAAAACCTTGCACATGCGCCACATTAAATTACAGTGAGCGGTTGTTATTTTATTAACAGAATATAAAATGGATCCGTCAGTATTTACTGTCCGTCTATAGAGATATACATCTATCAAATAATATCGAGATCTGGATCTACATAGACACTACACATGTGCCATCATAAAAAGAAATCTAATTAATATGCATGATATAATTATTTAATTCTTGCATGAATTTTTCATCCTGTAAAGGGTTAATCATTACTGATTAACTTTTGTATAAATATTCACTACCATTAAAACTACACTTAGACAAACCTGAATGCATGCTGTTGTAGCCTGTATAGGAATGTTTTAGCAAAATGCTCTGACATGCCATGTTCCAAAATAAAAATTAATTTAGTGCTGAGTATTTTTGTTTTCCTTACTCTCTAATTTATGACTTCAGTGAATGTCTTAATTCAAATATCTACTAAAATAAAAAAAAAATACAGCGTTCCCTCCCTACAAAGGCCCTCTCAATAACGATTCCCTCCTTACAACAACGCATGTCACTGTTTCCGAAACAACAAGGCTCCAGAAACAACATTTTCCGTCCTATTTTCTTTATGCCTCCATCAAACCCTATGTTGTGACCACTCTTTAGAATCGTCACTTTGTGACGATTCTAAAGAGTGGTCACAACATATGGATTGATTGAGGCATACCGGTTTTAGTTCTCGAAATACACCTTATCTGGGGATCTGCAAACAAGCTAATTATGTTTGATTTTCCCTCCCTATAACAACTCCCTCTGAACAACATATACAATATTCGTATCCCAAAGGATGTCGTTGTAGAGAGGGAGCACTGTACATGAATATAAAATATGTATCCTTTAAGAGCCATCTAAAGAGGGTCAGCTCTGTTTGCTTATGAAATAATATAGATATAATTCTGCAGTTTCTGTCATTGCCAAAAATGTTTATGTTGGATTCAAGTGCCATAAACCTTAATCTGATAAATATTTATTTCATACATGAATGTTCATAGAGTAAAAGAGTTAAACATCTTTGAAAAAAGAGTAGAACCAGATCACATGACTCCTGCAGGTTTGCTCGGTTTACTTATAAAACAATATAGATCTGATTCTACAGTGTTTACCTTTGTTAACCAATTCCCTCCTAGACTATTTATAGACCCAACCTCTTTGCATAAATCTACTGAAAAGGAGCATTTTCTAGAGAAAAGAAAACGTTTAGAAATGTGTAGTACTGACACCATTGTGATAAAAAGAGAATTTGCTCCATAGATAGGAGCAAAATTTATGCTCTATTTATCATGTTATGGTTTCAAAACCACAATTCTAAAATTTTCCCTTTCTCTAGTAAATGATCCTTTTCAGTATATTTACTCAAAGAGGTTGGGTCTATAAATAGTCTATGAGGTAATGAGTCTAAAATAGCCTAACCCCTATGAGGGAATGGGTTAAGAATCTGAGGTCCGCAGTATCTGCTTATCTGATAATACCGTGTTTCAGTTAAGCCCTTGAATTATACCATATCCATCAAAGCCCTTGAATTATACCATATCCAACATGTCAGCGCCCATGAATACATGATTGTATCGAAAATATTTTGTTGTACCGCGCTCGCTTTGATCTCGTATCGGTCTCGAACACCAGCTCACTTATCGCCAGAGCAAGGAAAGAAAAAGGTAGTAATAGTGCATGCATGTTAAAAGTTTCCACTTGTTTGGTACTGTATTCTTGCACATGTCACAAATTAAAAAGCAGATTTTTCCTTGGTTCACATAAGTTTACTCGAAATACTGATCTCGAGCTACTTTCGGTTTGACGGTGTTCTAGATGCTGTCGTGACTAGTTTGGTCAATGTCATAGTCAATTTTGACAAGCTCTTTTAGAAATTTATAATCCATGTAGAAAAAATGCAGACATAATTTAAAAATTGTTGACCCTTTTTATGCCCCCATAGACGATAGTCGGGGGGCATATTGTTTTTGCCCTGTCTGTCTGTCTGTCTGTTTGTCTGTTTGTCTGTTTGTTTGTCAGCAACTTTAACATTGGTCATAACTTTTGAGCCAGTATAGATAGAGACTTGATATTTGGCATACATATGTATCTCATGAAGCCGCACATTTTGAGGGGTGACGTGTCAAGGTCAAGGTCATCCTTCAAGGTCAGAGGTCAAATATATGGGTCAAATCGCCGACTTTAACATTGGCCATAACTTTTGGACCAGTAGAGATAGAGACTTGATATTTGGCATGCTTGTGCATCTCATGAGGCTGCACATTTTGAGGGGTGACATGTCAAGGTCAAGGTCAGAGGTCAAGGTCAGAGGTCAAATATATGAGGGGGCATAGTGTTTCACAAACACATCTTGTTTAATTGACTATTGTTGGTGTATTTTGAGAGTCAGTTTTAGCTGTTCATTTCTCTGCGCATGCTTGTAAAGGTCATCGCTGTTATATTCTGCGAAGAGTTACTCAAGAAGATGATGATGAAGATATGATATATTTTAAGTTTAATTTGTTTTTCTTGAGATTGCACAGCACTCTGACATTGCAATCATCTAAACAGTGTTTGAAATGCAGTGCTTAACCCGTTACTCCATTAATACGCCATTCTGCGCCTTGGCAAACATAGTAGACCCAGATCGGATGGCTTCTATATATAGGAGCTGTCTGATCAGGGTTTGCTCTGTTTGCTTGTGGAATAAGATCATGTTCTACAGTATCTGCATTGACAACAATTTCATGTGTTAATGTGCCATTTTGAAAATTGAGTCTATAATTACTATTCATTATATATAATTATGTCATCATTTATTTAAAAAATATGTATGGATTAATGGGTTAAAATCTGCACTGTGACAGTCTGTAGAGGAGTTTAGCAAAGTTTAACCCTTGTCTTGATATTTGTAGACAGAGTAGACCCCGTTTACTTATGGAACAATATTGTTAAACAACATTAGTTAAATCTGCCATAAACAACATTAGTTTAATCTGCCATGGCTGCAAATTGATATGGCGAAATAAAGAAATCAGCTAAGAAAAATTCATATAAAGTCTTTATATCTTACATGAATATTTATTAACCTTTAACTTCATGAATATTTGTGTAAGAAATAATGACATGTACGCAATGGAATATTTTGTCATGGCAATAAGTGTAGGATTATATCTATATTATACCATAAGCAAACATAGCAGATCCTGATCAGCAAACTCCTACAGGAGCTGTCTGACTTACTAAGGGTCTACTCTGTTTGGAAGGTACATGTATACAATGCATACCGTATATATATTACTACCAGTATTGAGTATATATTACTGGTATGATAAGTTGCAAAAGTCTAAAACTTATGGAATTACATAAATCTGATATTGCTGTTTCTGCTATCGTAAAAAACTCCTGTACTATTATTTCAATTCATATAATTTAATATAATTTATTAATATTCATGATGTCATGATTGCTTGCTTGAATATTGATGGAATACATTAAACTGGAATAGGAGGAAGACCATCCTTTCCACAGAGGTTGTGACATACAAGACTATCAAATGGATGCTGAAGGGGCTGAAGCAGGGATCAGCTTTCAAGCCAAGGAGGATCTTGTGAACACACTAATGGGCATTGGATTCTCAAGAAATGCAGCAATAAAGGTATATATACTATAAACAATATTGATATATTTGTTCGCTAGTCACTGTTCAATATTCTAGTCTTTACCATTAAACTATATTACATTATTCTTTCACTCTATTTTATTTGTCCCTTTCTCCCCTCCTCTCTCTGTTCTGTTTAACCCTTTCTCTCTCTCTCTTCTCTTATTTCTTTTGTTTGTCTGTCTGTCCATCTGCCTGTAAGTGTCTATTTCTCTCTCTGTCTTTCCCTGTGTCTCTGTCTATATGTCTTTCTCTTTCTCTATTTATCTCTGTCTCCCTCTCTGTCTGTCTCTCTGTCGCTTTGTGTTCTGTGTCTCTCTGTGTCTGTCTGTGTCTGTCGCTCTGTCTCTCTGTTTGTCTCTCTGTCTGTCTCTCTCGAGTTTGAGATCGATCGAGTTGATATCGATCGAGATTGAGATCAATCTATTGATTAAGATCAATCTATTGATTGATCGATCAATTGATAGACTAATTGAGATGCAGATAAGACTATCTCCTTTATCACAGTCACCAAAGTATACGAACATTATGCTATCCATTGGGAAATACCTATTCAACTGACAGTCATGTCATAATGTAATATTGAATAGAGAGTAAGGAGAGAAATGTTACCTAATTTTCCCTAATGTTCCACGTCAATGTCAGAATCTGAAAATTCTGTTGTAATAAATGAAAATACATTGTGTAGATTCGTTTCCATCTGAATATTAATGTCGTTAAGTGAAACTTCCATTGTAATGGATGTTGTTCATGTTGTATCAAGAATTGATTGTGCATGTTTAACATATTTTTTGTAATAGGGATGCTACTACACCGGGAACCACAATGCAGATCTAGCAGCAGCCTGGATTATAGAGAACCAACACAGAAATCTGGATGGACCATTAGAGGTATTTAACATTAAAGTAAAAACAGTGTAAAACCATCTAACAGTATAAAACATCTAACAGTACAAGATACAAGAAGCTTTATTTTCAGTCGGGTTTACAACAAATACTATTAGCTATATCAGAAGCTATTTGACGACTATACTAACATAAAACAATAACACTAAAACAAACAGCCTGTAAATTATATAAGATAAAGTTTAGCATATTGAAAAAATACATATAAGATATATAGATATATTTAAAATCTCAAGTTTAATATAAATATTAATATTTGTTACCATTTATGCATCACATTTTACTAGATCAAGGGAGGTAATGCCGACACAGTTAAATGGTATAAGATAAGAAAAAAAGAAGACCAAACTATGGGTATTTAGGCACTGAATTATTATTATCACAGTTTAAGTAAGTACTTATATTATCCTATGTAAACAGTCTTCAGAGTTTACCTTGCAGATTCAGACTGTCTGATTAGTAAATTAATTGTCAAATGGTTTGAAAATCTGGTCAGTGTGAGTTAAATACACATAACACTATTGATTATATACATATATTTGAAATTATATGTACAGGTCACCGTATATGTACTGCCATTTCAGCGGTTTGTAAAGCAGAACACTTCACTTTTGTACCATTTTTATAACTCTTTACAAATTAGACTGACATAGTCACAAAAAGTGTAACTTTATTTCCACAGTTTCTGTCATTTTAAAAGTTCCTTTGTTCAAGATGCCATTATGAATATAAGTAATTAAGCTAATTAATATTCATAGACATAACTTCTGACATGAATATTCATAGAGTAAGAATTGGACTTCTTGTGTGTACGTTTTTACTGAAGTTGACTTTCCATAATTTTTCAGGAGGATCTCGACTTTGAGGATGACGAAGAGGAAGAAGTGGAATTTCCGGATGGCATTGAGCTGTACAAGATGGTGTTTATTGTGAACATGGAGCTGGGTATGGGTGTGGGCAAAGTTGGAGCCCAGTGCGCCCATGCTGCCTTGGCCTTGTACAGAATGATGGTTGAAAACCCAGAGAGGTTTGGAACCCAGCTAATGAGTTGGGAACAGTTTGGGTGAGCAAACATTTTATGTGCCCCCTTATGAAAGAGTGAGGGGCATCTAGATCTTTCTTACTGTTTGTGTGTCATGTATGTGTCACAAAGGGTATACATTAAACCCCTTGAAAAATATTGGTCTTGGAGACAGGTGGCAGCTTAATGCAGGGGGAAAGTCATGCAGGAGCTTTCTGCATGACTTTCACCCTACATTAGGCGGCCACCTGCCTAAAAGTATCTAAATTCTTCTCTATTAGAATTCCAGTTCAAAGGGATTTAATTGTAACCCTTGTCCTCATATAAACACGTTTTTATGCTTTTGTAAACAGAGTAGACCCAGATCAGATAGCTCCTACATAATATTCAACTGGGAAAGGGTTTAGGCCAAAATTTCCTGTGTCATGTGTCGATAAAAAAATTAATCTAATTAGTATGTATTATGACATAATTTCTTACATGAATGTACATCAATTAACCATTTCCTTCATATAATCTCCTTTTCACACATTTTCCAAACAGAATAGACACAGATCAGATGGCTCCTATAGGAACATTCTGATCTGTCTGCTCTGTTTGCTAAAGGAATTTGATATATTTGTTTCTTTACTTTCTGAAATGGCTACAATGTTCCAGCTTTATGGAATTTATTTTTATGGTTTATAATTTATGGTTATTTATAATCATTTTGTCCATGAATATTCAGTAGGTATTGAACTTTGGAATACACATAGAACAGGGAAAGGGTTAAAGTGTTGAATGAGGATCTATTGAATAGGTTTATGTAAAAACACAATGTTATGACCGATTCTGACACATTTCAGAGAAACAAAAATAGTGTTGAAAGCCGACAGTGCTGCACAGTTAGTTGAATTGGCCAAGAAGGCAGAGAGCGCAGCATTACCTAACTACATTGTACAAGACGCTGGCAGAACACAGGTATGTACAAATCATGCTGTGCGGTTATTTGTGAGGTAAATTTTGTTTGCGCAGTTTCTCCAAAATCTTTGGTTGGATTTCATGAAACTTCATAGGATTGATCAGCACCATGCCTAGTTGTGCATATATTTTTCCTGTTCCTGTTAGATGATTTTCTCTGCAGAGTTATGGGACTTTGAAATTTTTACGTGGAAAATTTTGTCGGCGCGGTTTCTCCAAAACCTTCTGTAGAATTTTTATGAAACTTCATAGGATTGATAAGCACCATACCTAGTTGTGCATATCTTATTCCTGTTCTAGTTCTATGATTTTTGCAGAGTTATTAGACTTGAAATTTTTGAGTTATGGCACTTTTACATGGAAAATTTTGTCAGCGCACATTCACCAAAACCTTTGGTCTGATTTTCCTAAAACTTCATATGATAGATCAGCACCATGCCTAATGGTGCACATCTTATTCATGTTGTGGTTTGATGATTTTGTGCAGAGTTATGGGACTTGAAATTTTTACATGGAAAATTTTGTCCGCCTGGTAGGGGTGGGGGAGACATTAGTTTATGTGTCAAAAACATCCTTTGAAAAATTTACATTATATAAAATTCAGCTAATAAATATTCATGATGTCATTATTTCTTACATAAATTTTAACCATTGCCTCATATTGACGCCTCTGTAAAAGTCACTTTTTGAACCCATTGTGATAAATAGAGCATTTGCTCCATGCTCTTTTATTCAAAGAGGTTGGGTCTTAAAATAGCATATGAGGCAGTAAGTTTAAAAATAGCCTATGAGGTAATGGGTTAAGCAAGGAAACAGTTAAAAGCATGTTTTTGCTCAACTTTTCGAAGTCGGCGTCCTCATCACACTTCAGTTAAGGTTTTTGTTGAAGTCCATATTTAGCTCACCAGAGCACAAAGTGCTCAGGGTGAGCTTTTGTGATCGCCTGATGTCTGTTGGCGTGCCTCATCAGTCGTCAGTTGTCAGCAATTTGAACCTTTAAAAATCTTCTCTGAATCTACAGGGTTCTCAGCTTTCATCTTTGGCACATAGCATCATCTGTAGGTCCTCTACAAAAGTTATATAAATTATGCCCCTGGGATCAAAATTGGCCATCCCAGGGGTCTTGTTTTCTATAGAAACATATAGTAAAACTTTGAAAATCTTCTCCTCTGAAACTGGAAGGTTCTCAGCTTTCATATTTCTCGCTCTCTGGCTTCACTAATATTGGGAGTTATTGCCCTCTGTAAAGAAAATCACATTTCTTTTGTCAGGACGATAGCTCCTATATGGCACATGCCATTGGAGTTAAACTTCATACATGGAAAGATCATGATAAGAGAAAGCGTCATGCATAAGATCCTTTACTAGGGCTTCAATAAATTTACAGTTATTGCCCCTTGTACATTTGTTTAACGCTTTCTTGTCCGTACGATAACTCCTACATGGCTCTTGCCATCGTATTGAAACTTCATACATGGAAAGAGCATGATGAGAGAAAGTGTCATGAACAAGGGCCATCTGGTTTCAATACTTTTGGAGTTATTGCCCTTTGTTACATTTTTTGGCCGATCAATAACTCCGGTTCGACCGATGCTATTGGAATGACATTTTATTTATGGAAAGGGCATGATGAAAGTAAGTGTCATGCACAAGGGCCATAACTCTGGTACCAATATTTTTGGATTTATTAGCTGTTATCATTTTCTTCTTGAAAAATGTGGTGTGGAAAGTGCATAATGAGAGGAAGTATCAGTCATCAAGTCCATAACAGTTTTAGTGATTTCCCTTACATATTGTTTTTATTAGAGGGGAGACATCCGTTTTTGTGACAAAAACCTGGAGTTTTTGTTTCTTTTTCATTTCAGATTGCAGCTGGATCTCATACGGTGCTGGGAATATTTGGAAAAGTGGACACAATTGACACTATAACTGGAAAGTTGAAATTACTTTGAAATACATCTAACCAAATCTTAGACATTGTGCAAATTTTATCCCTTTACTTCATGCATATTGATGTACAGGGCCTTTTTCACCATTTTGGGAATATGACCCATACTACTGAAATAGACACAGTCAAGCCAAAACCGTCTAAAATACATAAACAAACAGCTGACCCAGTTTGTCATTTGTTTATGAATTTTGAAGTTTTGGTATGACTTTGAATTTTCTGGCTAAGCACTTTTACCTCTGAATTGAGAATGTTTCAGCCAAAATTTGGGAAATCCCCCACTTTTTGCCTTTATTGCAAAAAAACCCCCATGTAACATAAAGTCTTTAAAAGACATTAATTGTCATGACAAACTGTACACACACTTTAATACACAAACAAACAAAGTAGACTAAGATCTGACAATTCCTGTAGGAGCTGTCTGATGTGGGTCTACTCTGTTTGCAAAGGTTAAGGTGTCAAAAATTTAAGTATAGGTTTAAGCTTTGTGTACATAGTTATTCATTTATGTTTAAAAATATTGATTAAAATGTACATAATCCAGTTATTGTTTTCTTCTTGTAATGAAAATAGAAAAGCGACCCCATCATCTAGGAAGCCGTCTGATCTGGGTCTACTCTGTTTGCACATGCTTAAAACACGTTTATATGAGGGAAAGGGTTAAGGGAGGTAACTCTGTTAACCATGTTAGCCAACTATCCTGTAGGTAGTTCTTAACCCTTTCCCTGTTCTATTTTTAGGCCAAATTTTCAATACCTACTGAATATTCATTAACAAAATAGTTAGATAGATATATGGAAGGTGGAACATTGTACATAGACATTTTAGAAAGCAAATAAAAAATCTATCGAGTTGCATTAGCAAACAGAGCAGATCCAGATCAGCCGTCTGATCCTGGTCTACTATGTTTGTAAATGCGTGAAAACACGTCTATATGAGGGAAAGACTTAATCCTTTACTCCATCAATACGCCTTTTCACGCCTTTGCAAACAGAGTAGACCTAGATCAGGATCTGCTCTATTTGCTTATGATATCATAAAGATATGATTATACAGTTTCTGCCATGGTCAAAATGCCCGTGTCCATATGCTATTACAGTAAATTAATCGAATTAATATTCAGGACGTCATTATTTCTTACACAAATATTCGTGAATGAATAGGCTAAAAGAGTAAATTTTGCAAAACTAGATCCCAATCAAATGGGGGAAATTTATGACGATGAATGACAGAAATAATTTAAAACGCCTAATTCAATTTAACTCTTTACTCCATATACATGTACATGTACGTAAGAAATAATGGCTTCATGGATATTAATTTTATCTTGTCTATTTCGAAGAAACGTCGAGCTATTGTGATCACTGGGTCGTAGGCGTTGTCATAGTTGTAAGCGTTGATGTCGTCGTTGTAGGTGTGCACACACTTTAATGTACATGTAGCTGATGAATCAAAATGTATAAGATCGAACTTCATAGGTTGGTAGATCTCTTTGAGAAGAAGCGTATTCAGCGGACAAGCACCATATCAGACGAGCGTTGGCGCCGCAGGTGGCTCTTGTTTATAATTGCTTGTCAACACAGAAATATTTGGCCATGGCTGACGGTGAAGAATCAAGATCCATAACAAAATAGAGCAGCCCTTTTCGCTTTAACATCTTTTAACCCTTTCCTTCATATAAACGTGTTTTCAGGCATTTGCAAACAGAAGACCCAGATCAGACGCTCCTATAGGAGCCGTCTGATCAGGGTCTGCTCTGTTTGCTAATGGAATATGAACGATCTGTTTCTTTACTTTCTAAAATGGCTACAATTTCTACCTTCCATATTTCATTATAACTATCTCGCCCATGAATGTTCAGTAGGTGTTGCAATTTGAAAAAAACATGGAACAGGGAAAGGGTTTACTCGCAGAGGTACTCGGAGGGTTGATTCTAAAAAGTGGTCACAACATAGGGTTTGGTGGAGAAATGATAATTTGAGTATGCACCGTTATCTGTAGCAATGAACATAATTATGCACCTAGCGTATCTTTCTAAACAAATCTTCCCGTTTAGCTCCTGTAGGATCCGCCTGATCTGAGTCTACTCTGCATGTGTATGAAATTATAACAGATCTGTATCCCTGCTTATAAAACGTTTTAGTTGAGTCTGAGTTCGTTCTCAAAATTTTTGGCTTTGACTCAAATCTGACCAATCAAAAACTTGAGAACAAACTCAGACTCAACTAAAAAAACTTTACAAGCATGGACCCTGACTATACAGTTCCTTCAAATAACAAAACGGTTCTTTACGCATATGCAATCAAAAAAACCCTGCTAATAAATATGCATGATGGCATTGTTGTAGACATAATTGGGATAACCTCAGCGATACCGTTTTAAAGTCCATTCTTCCTCGATCTCTAACGCCCGTGATCCGATTTCGAATCCTTTTCGATATAGAGCTATGATTAATTCTGATCTGTCAGCTTTATCCTTTACTATTAGTACATGTATCATTATCGACCTGAATAATGCAAAGACCTTTGATAACATGTGTTATCATAGGTCTTTGAATAATGACATAGTGAGTATTCATTAGATTAATTTTTTAAAATGGCCTATCAACACAGAAAGTTCTTGGTCATGGCAGAAAATACAGAAACAGTTATACAGTAAAACTTTTCTATAACGGCCACTAAATCGTGTTAATTAGTTGGTATTTAGGACAGGTGACTGCTTAAAGCAAGTTGAAAGTAAAACAGAACGCTCCTAAAGGAGCGTTCTGTTTTACTTTCACCTTGCATTAAGCAGCCACCTCTCTTTAACACAAAATACTTGATGTAACTTAGTGGCCATTATAGAGAGGTTTTACTGTACATGTATATATTACTTCATAAGCAAACTGAGCAGATCCTCATTAGACAGCTCCTACCGGAGCCGTTTGATCTGGGTCTATTCTGCTTGCAAAGATGTTAAAATGGTGACCTTAGGGATTTCGTTGTGAAGTCCATTCTTATTTTCACTGGATCTCTGAAACCAGTTGACCAAGTTTCGTAGTGTTTTCGATGTTTTGTCATTTGGACTTTAATCCTTTCTGAAATGTCAACTCAAGGCAGATTTCCCCATGTCCTGCCAAGCTGTATACATTCAACGGGCAACAATCGAAGAGGAACACTGTGTAAAATACAGTAAAACCTCTATAACAGCCACTAAATTGTGATAAGTACATGTAGTTAGGGCAGGTGGCTGCTTAAAGCAAGGTGAAAGTAAAACAGAACGCTCCAATAGGAGCGTGTAGTTACATGTAGTTAGGGCAGGTGGCTGCTTAAAGCAGGTACATGTAGTTAGGGCAGGTGGCTGCTTAAAGCAAGGTGAAAGTAAAACAGAACGCTCCAATAGGAGTGTGTAGTTACATGCAGTTAGGGCAGGTGGCTGCTTAAAGCAGGTACATGTAGTTAGGGCAGGTGGCTGCTTAAAGCAAGGTGAAAGTAAAACAGAACGCTCCAATAGGAGCGTTCTGTTTTACATTCACATTGCTTTAAGCTGCCACCTGCCTTTAACACAACATATGTGAAGTAATTTATTGGCCGTTATTGAGAGGTTTTACTGTAACACAGTAAAGTTTCGCTAATGCGACCACATAATGTATTAACATACGAGTGTGTAAAAGCAGGTCGTTGTTTGACGCAAGGCAACAGTAACGCAGAAAGCTCTTATAGCAACTTTCTGTGTAACTCTTTTTTTTGTCCAGCTTTAACCATTTCCCTTATGTAAACGCATTTTGACGCACCTGCAAACAGAGTAGACTCAGATCAGACGGCTCCTATAGGAGCCGTCTGATCAGGGTCTGCTCTGTTTGCTTATGGTGTAATATAGATCTGATTCTACAGCTTCTTCTTGGGAAAAATATCATCTGTTCATAAGCCATTATAAAAATAATCTTATTAATATTTATGACGTCATTATATCCTATATGAATATTCATCAGGGAAATGTTTAAGCTATTACCAGTTTAACTCCCGTATTAGACTTATTAGCGACACTTTACGGTATATAATAAATCCAATGTATTTTCCAGACTCACATTGTATGGATGTGTTTAGATTAACAGGATGCATTATGATGTCCAACATGTATATACAGTTGAAACTCGATCTCTCGAACTCGGGTAACTCGAACTTAGCGATAACTCGAATTAAAAGTTCAGTCCTTCCAAAGTTTACAATACAGGATTGTTCTAAAATGTATCACTGCGCATATCTACAGCTTAATGCAAGTCGACAGTAATGCTAAAAGCTCCTATAAGAGCTTTCAGCATTACTTTAGACCTGCATTAAGCTGTGAACTTGAGACTTTGTTCAGATTAGAAATTGGATGATTCGAACCTCTAGTATCTCGAAGTTGTTTAAATGGTTCCTTGAAGTTTGAGATATCGAAGTTCAATTGTACATGTTCATCACAAAGTCAGCTCAATACTGCCGCGCATTATTACCAAATACATTGATTCTTGATAATCAGGCGTCTTTTCTGGACGCAAGCTGTTGCATATTGCCAATCGAGCCGCGAATGTAATAGAATGTACGTATTCAACCTATTTAGCAAGTTCAATATTTTTTATCATAGAGTTCGCTTCAGTCTGAATCCCTGATGAGACTCTCAGCGTCTTATCTGAATCCAAACTGTATGAAAAAGATTACTATTCAATCGCCTATATACTTCAGTTTAAGTGATTTTACAATATGCCCCAGTCAACAAATAATTGGCGTATACTGGGACCCCACACCATCCCGCGAACTATTAACCCTTTCGGCGCCAAATTTCTAATTGTCGTCTGCAATCCAATTTTTGTTAAATCATTCGGTACAATAAGGAAATGAGATAAATAAATGCAAATTTCAAAGGAATAAAGAACAGATATAGAAATAAAATTTGAGACAAAAAGTGAAGTCCCTGATCAGACGCAGCCTTGAAAAGGCGGCGTCTGATCTGGGACTGCACTATTTGTCGTGGTGCATTTATGCGACACCGGCGGTGAAAGGGTTAAATCGCTAAAGATACGAGAAAATAGAACATTTCCTATTTCTGAATATAGTGCCCGTGCAGTATACTTTATCCCCTTTGTTCCCTCAATCCCATATATGGGACGTAGGCAAACAGTGTAGACTCTGATCAGACGTCGCATAATGCGGCGTCTGATCAGAGTCTACACTGATTTTAATATAAAACTGAATGAAATTGAAAATTTAGGCCAGGCACCCCTTAGATAAAAATTGGACTAATCCAATATATAAACATGGAAGAATCCACTGGGAGCAAGTTGGTTTATCTATCTAACCGTGTATTACATTTACTGTATAGTCTCAGAATGCGCCTGTTACCTGTGACTTTTCCAAGCTGCGGGAGTGCAAAAAGCCCATAATGTTATAAAGTTCAGCTGCACGAAATGACGTCATGCGTTGTACGTGCACCAAAAAAAATCACAATAGAACTTCTCTATGGCAACTACTAAATGAACATAAGGTGTCTTGTTAAACAGATGCTAGCTTAATGCAAAACCAATGTAATGCAGAAAGCTCCTTGATTGTAGCTTAATGCAGAAAAATGACGTAATTAAAACAGAAAACTCTTAACCGGTAGCTTAATGAAAACCGATAGTAATGCAGAAAATTTGCAGATGGTAGCTTTATGCAGATTGACAATAGCGCAGAAAGCTCCCAGATGGTAGAAAATGGATAACGAAATTAAACAGAAAGTTCCAATGGGAGGTATCTGCATAACTTTCGTCCTGCATTAAGGTAAACGTGTTTATAATACATGTATACAGTTGAATTTCGATATCTCGAACTCCGATAACTCGAACTTCGGGATAACTCGAACAAGAAGTCTAGTCCTTCCAAAACTTACAATACAGAATTGCTCTAAAATCTATCGCTACAGATAATATCTAGAAACACAAGTCACAGCTTAATACAGGTCTAAAGTAATGCTGAAAGTTCTTATATGAGCTTTCAGCATTACTTTAGACCTGTATTAAGCTGTGGCCTTGAGGAATTGTTTAGATAAGAAATCAGATGACTCGAGCTTCTGTTATCTCGAGCTAATTTGTATGGTCCCTTGAAGTTCGAGTTATCGAAGTTCAACTGTACATATCAACATACCTTTTGATAAGAGTAGAAGGGTGTTACAGTACTGATGCCATTACCCTCGCATCAGTTAATGATATCGTTGCCAGTAAACTTATTTCAGAAAAACGGTTTAATGTTTATGCTATGCGAAAAATGCTTAAACTTTTAGATTTATGTTGCCATTAATATATATCGTACGAGAATAGAATACTTCCGAATGGCGAAAGGTAAACAGAAACTTTAGACTGAAAACAAATTGATGAGTAGATTTTAAGTGCAGTTGGCCTAACCACAGCATAAACACATGTATTTGTCAGACAGGCAACAGACTGAATAATTAATCTAAACTGTTAACCCTTTCCCTCATATAATCGTGTTTTCACGCATCTGCAAACAGAGTAGACCCATATCAGACTGCTCCTATAGGAGCCGTCTGATCAGGATCTGCTCTGTTTGCTAATGGAATATGATAGATCAGTTTCTTTACATTCTAAAATGGCTACAATGTTCCACCTTCCATATATCAGTGTAACTATTTTGTCCATGAATATTCAATAGGTATTAAAATTTGAAATAAATATAGAACAGGGAAAGGGTAAACCCTTTTCCTGTTTATTCCCAATTTCAATACCTACTGAATATGCATGGACAAAATAGTTTAATGAAATATGGAAGGTGAAACATTGTAGCCATTTTAGAAACTAAAACAGATTTATCAACATCATTAGCAGGATCCGTCTGATCTAGGTCTGCTCTGTTTAGAAATGCATGAAGAGACGTTTGTATGAAGCAAAGGGTTAACACTTATTCCACTATTTGCGAGCTGACTCGCATTTGCAAACTATTTGGATCCTGATAAGACGCCGAGTAACTCGGCGTCCCGTCAGGATACAAGCTGTTTGACACTCGATCAAGAGTTTCTCAAATGCATTCGGGAGTAGTTAAAATTGCACCATATTTAAATTTGAGCAGACATTATTTTTTCAATGTGAGTTAAGGGCTAAGAAGAGAAAAAAAGTAGTTTTTTAACCCTTTCACTGCCAACATCGCAAAAATGCACACGACAAATAGTGCAGTCCCAGATCAGACGCCGCCTTTTTAAGGCGGCGTCTGATTAGGGACTTCACTTTTTGTCTTAAACTCTATTTCTAGATCTACGCTTTCTTCCTTTGGAATTTGTATTTAATTATCTCATTTCCTGATTTTATCTAATGATTTGACAAAACTGGTTTGCAGACGACAATTAGAAATTTGGCGCCGAAAGAGTTAATATTTATGTTGCAATTAATATATCAGAGGAAAATGGATAACTTTCAAATGGCGAAATGCAAACAAAGCTTTGGATGACAGCGTCAGACTGAAAAATAAATTAATGACATTAGAATGTAAGTGCAGTTACAAATTAGGTGCACTTGTACATTTTAATTTCGATATGTAGACCACCAAGAGACCTTACAAATTACTTCGAGATAACACAAGTTCGAGTCATCCAATTTCTAATCTGTTCACAGCATAACCCTTTCGCTTCCAAACTCTGTCGTCTGCTAACTTTGTCGTCTGCTACAAATTTTCATTTTTTTAAAATTTATTTTCTTCATTTTTGTTTCAAAAACATAGTAACAGTAACAAACAGTTTGGATCCTGATGAGACGCCGAGTTACTCGGCGTCGCATCTGGATCCAAACTGTTTGCATAGGTAATCACAGATCTGGCATTGGCAGCGAAAGGGTTAATGTAGGTCTAATGTAATGCATTACTTTCGACCTGTATTAATATGTCACATATGTTTCAAGATATGCGTAGTGATGCATTTTAGAACAAGTCTGTATTGTAAATTTTGGAAGGACTGGACGTTTTAGTTCGAGTTATCCGATGTTCGAGGTATCCGAGTGCGATATATCGAGGTTCCACTGTATTTTTCAGAACGACACTGGAGAACTACTCTAAATGTGCCTCGTGAATATTAAAGTAAGATATAATAAATGAATATTTATTAGCTCAATTTGTAGAATGGTATATGTAGACAGAATTGTTGGACCTTGGCAATTAACTGTAGAATCAGTTCTATATAACTCCATAAGCAAACAGTGCAGACCCTGATGCTCCCGCAGGATCTGGTCTACTCTTTTTGCAAAGATGTGAGAAACATCATCGGGTAAAGAGTTATATAAGTAGGCTAATATCTTACAAGAGCGCCTGATCTGGGTCTACTCTGTTTGCAAAGGCCTTGCAAGGTGTCTTTAGCAGCTAAAGGTTACCCAATTCCTTTAGGAGCCGTCTGATCTTTACATAATAGATATTCACAGGTGCGGATCCAGGATTTCAGATTAGTGTGTGTGTGTATGTGGGTGGGGGGGGGGGGGGTAGAAATATTTTTGGAGGGGTGGGGGCGGCGTAGATTTTTATGTTTGATGACATAAATAAATAGTGTGTTTGTAATACATGTTGAAAAAGAGCTTAATTGGGTGAGGGAAATAGAACACTCTTACTAAATCATTGTTTTATTGATTTTTAAATTACATCAATTATTTTGTGTTAAAGGCAGGTGGCTGCTTAAAACAATGTTCTGTTTTACTTTCACCTTGCTTTAAGCAGCCACCTGCTCTAAATACCAACGTATTAACACAATTTAGTGGTCGTTATAGAGAGGTTTTACTGTATATAGATCTAAAATATTACTAAAAAAATTGTTTTGGCAATTTTAGGGGAGGCGTACGCCGGCTCCGCCCCTTCTAGAATATTCATGTAAGAAATACTGACATCATGGCTATTACTTGGCTGACTTCCATGATGGTTTACATAATAAAATTATATGCACAAGATTATTTACCTTTGACAGAATCAGAATGTAGAATCATATCTATATACAGTTGAACATCGATATCTCGAACTTCAAGGGACCATACAAATTAGTTCGAGATAACAGAAATTCGAGTTATCCGATTTCTGATTTCTTAAGTTTTTAGCTTAATGCAGGTCTAAAGTAATGCTGAAAGCTCCTATAGGAGCATTCAGCATTACTTTAGACCTGCATTAAGCTTACACACGGCTTCTAGATATGCCAAGTTATACATTTCAGAGCAATTCTGTATTGTTAGTTTTGGAAGTACTGAACTTTTAGTTCGAATTATCCCGCAGTTCGAGTTATCCGAGTTCGAGATATCGAAGTTCAACTACAACTCCAAAGGCAAACACACCAGGCCCTGATCAAATGGCTCCTACAGGAGCCGTCTTGGCGTGAAAAGGTCTCTCTATGAGAATGAGGGAAAAGTTTGATGAGTACATGCTCCTGACTCCAGATTTCTACGAGCTTTCGTAATATCCAAGTGAAAAGCTCCAGTGAACCAAATACAAGAAACATCGTAACCCTTATCTTGCTGGAAATATATGTCTGCCACAACTCTGGTCTGTTGCATTTTTACTTACTTCTAATTCGTAGAAACGTTTTGAGATACTGTTGACGGAGTGACAAACAACTTGTATCCTGATGATACGCCGAGTTACTCGGCGTCTCATCTGGATCCAATCTGTATGCAAATATGTCAGGTGGCACTTAGCATGATAAGGGTTAAGCGTTTTTTTCTCTGGTTTTATTCATTGGTTTAATCAGATCTTGAGATATTTCAGTAATTCGTTGTCATTTGCTTATTTGCGTAAACCTGTTTACTCCGGCATGGGACATAGACCGCTTACAATCTCTCGCCACTTCTGTCTGTTCTGGGCATCGTGCACTATCGTGCCCCAACTATGTTTAGACTCTCTCATCTCCTTTTCTAGGCTTCTGTGCAAGGTGGTTCATGGTCGCCCTCTCTTTCTCTTGCCTTTCTCGTTTTTCCATTGCAAGACTTGCCCCTTAATGTATTTTTATTATTTTTTGATGCAGGCCTACCTACATCTTCATTTATAACATAACACGTGGCTTCAGCGTGACGTAACACTATCATTTATTTTTTGATAATCATGGGCATATAATCACTAGTGAATAACATTCGAACGACCGAATGACATTCGAACGATTCATACGCGCTGTCAAAACAAACAAACTGGCGGACGGTGGTCGACCTACCTGTCCACGATTGAGTCACGATAGATGGCAAAGGATTGTTGGCACTTGCGCCTTAATTTCGATAAAATAATACAAATTGTAATCGCTGTCAGGAATCATATACAAAATGTATGCCAAAAAAGACCTACCAGCTACTCTGACCCATACAATCAATTCTACATTTAAATTAAAATGCCTCCTCAATTTTGCATTTTCTTCACCGCATGTCCTTTTGTTTATGCAGATTTCTACTCATACAAATATCTCATCAATCAACAACAATAGTCATCTGAATCCAGCACAGCACAAACATATTTCAAATATGCTATACTCACTAACTCAGCTGATCGCGAAAATCTTCCTCCTGTTCCAACACATTTTATGCAGCAGTTCGTACTGAATCTTTTGTCCATTTCAAACATTTTCACTGAACTTGAATCGAGATTTTTTTTCTCGGTGGAAATGTCCATGTCCATGTGTATACATACAACACTAATGAAGGGCTTAAATATACCAAAACGAAGGCGCATTTCGAATCCCATTGACAGTGAGTGTCGGACGTGTTGGCGACTACATGTATATGTAGGTCTTCATGTAAATGGCGCGCTTAACATAGACACATGTTGTGTACAATGACGTCATAATGTGACGTGATTGTAACTATGTATGTCAAAACTGTAACTCAAAAGTTATTTTGACGTGTTTCTGTATGTTTTTGTATCATAAACTATCACAGTTAAATTGAATACCAGAGAGGTCTGAATTAGATCCTGGTTGATATGACAGTAAGTAGAAAATAAAGTTGGAAAATTTGGACCTACTTTGTTCCAGTTACCTAGCGAACCTAATAACACCTTTCATTCATCATTTCTATATGTAAGGAGAATTTATAACAATCCACGTTACTGCTGAAATATTGGCTGCAAATAACATTTGTGTGTGTTATGTTATAAATAGGATCTTGCATTCGTGTTCATGATTATTGGATTTATTAAATTCGTCTTTTTAAAACGATAAAAAACTCGCTAAAGCTCGTTTTTTATCTTTTAAAAAGACTCATTTAATAAATCCAATAATCAAGAACACTCATGTAAGATCCTCTATTTACTGTTATATGTTGTTTACATTTTTCTATGGTTCGCTATATACAACTCTATTGAATGTACATGTATTGTAATATAGAAACAGGCGCTCAATCAAATGAACCAGTTTCCAAACGGAGTAGACGGCGTTTGATCGGGGTCTGCTCATTTGTTTCGACAGTTTCTGTCTTGGTCGAAACGTCTTTTGTCCATATGCCGTTATACACATTCATTTTTAATTAACCCTTCTCTTGCTGAATTTTGAAATACATTTCTCCTTTTTTACCCATACCCTGTTGTATAATTACACATATCTTCACTGTGTACAAGTATTTCGCTGTGCAATCACTGCTGTGGAGTGCATTGGTTGTACAATCAACTTGTAAATAGTGCAGATCCTGATGAGACAGCTCCTGTAGGAGCTGTCTCATCTGGGTCTTCACTATTTACAGGTAGATATATTGACGTGAACAGCAAGCGAAGGGTTAATATTCACACAATCATTATTTCCTACATTAATATCCACTAGGCAAAGGTAGCACATGTTTTGAAGAACTTAACCCTTACCTTGCCATAAACGCCTGTTCACCCTTTTGCAAACAAAGTAGGCCCAGATCGCACGACTCCTGTAGGAGCCGTCTAATCTGGGTCTGGTTTGTTTGCTTATATGATTCCACAGTGTCTATCTTGGCTAACATATTCCGTGTTCGATCGTACGCCGTTCTTAATTTTGATATAATTAATATTCATGATGTCATTAAGTTTTAAGTGAATATTCAACAGGTAAAGGGTTAAATTACTTTTACCGATGTGGAGAACGTTTATTGTACAAATGTATAACGTTTTACCAATGGAAACGTCAGACAGATGGTAGTAGAGGACACAGTCCTATCAGTATACTGGCCTGGTCTTGAACCCATTTAACTCATTCCCTCCTAGACTATTTTAGACCCAACCTCTTTGAATTAATCTACTTAAAAGGCGCATTAACTATAGAAAAGGAGAATTTTAGAGTCGTGTAGTTTTGGAACCATTATGATAAATAGAGCATTTGCTCCTGTGGAGCAAATGCTCTATTTATCGCGAGTTTTACAGAGGCGTAAAAGGTGTAAGTAGGGGAGAATGGGTTTAACCGGAATTCTAGTAGAGAAAAATTAGATACTTTAAGCCAGATGGCTGCTTAATACATGGTAAAAGGTCATGTAGAAAGCTCATCCAGGAGCTTTCTGCATGACTTTCACCCTGCATTAATCTGTCACCTATCTCTAAGGCCGGTGTTTGTACTAAATTTAGCATCCGTTTAGAGAGGGTATAATGTATAATGTTTCACCAATAAAAAGTCGGACACATTGTGGGTGAGGACACAGTCTTATCAGTCTGTCAAATAGTGACCTTGACTTGATTTCATTGATGTACGGCCTTGTCCCGATTGAATCACTGTTTTTGTTAGATAGTTTCAAACAATGCGTTATTTATAGAATTATTACCTGTAATGAAAATTACGGAACCTTATAAGGTACATCGCGATTTCTTGCAGTGCCTTTTTTTTTATCAAATCTAAAAATCCTCGAGAATAGAACGGTGCGATTTCTTATATGTTTTTTCCGATACTTTAATGCATTCCTGATTGAATTTTTCATGAAATGATAAATGAAATAAAATATGTTTATACTATTTATATTATCGAATTTTTGCTTTGAAATAAACCATTGGGAATGCAACAGTGCATTTTCGCGATTTTTTTTCTTCTTTGGATTGAAGGGCCTATGTAAATCTATTGTGTTCCATCTGAAATCCCTCTGAACAAAATTCAAGATATAACTTGTGCATTGTCATTTTGTTTCCAAGGACACGGGGGCAAAACTTTGATTTAAAACGAAAGAGACAATGCGCTTTGTTTTGGGAGGGAGTTCAGATGGAAACAAAAAAAAAGATTTGTATACGCCCTTCAAGGGTGCAATTAAAAAAAGAAAAGAAAAGTATAAATAGATAAAAAATGCCATACAAGAATCCAGCTTAATGCATGGTGAAAGTCATGCAGAAAGCTCTTCTAGGAGCTTTCTGCATGCCTTTCACCATGCATTATTAAGCAGCCACCTGCCTAAAAGGGTCTGTATTCTTCCATACAGAAAATTCGAATAATCGAGACTTTATTGTATTATTTCGATATTGCGAAAATGTCTGCGTAACTAAACCGTTTTTGTCAGAAGGACTGTAACGCCAAACTTTCATTATTAATCGTAATTTATAACAAACTACATTTTTGTTTCAATGTTTACATACCTGTATGTCTCGCAATTAGAGCTCAATTTCTTAAAGTTGTTGAAAACAAAACTTTTATATTAAGCAGACGACAAGTTTTTTAAGACCGTGATTACGTTTCAAAAACGCAACTGAACATACGTGCCAACTACAGTTTGATTTGATATATCACAAGTGAACATATCTAAAATTGAACACAGGTCAAATCTAGTGTACAGCTGTTACCTTGTACAGACAATCTTCCGAATCAAGATAAACGTTTTGGTTTTCTATATTAGCTGATATGCCAAACAATACAGTAGAACCCTCTTTAAAGTTACAATAAAAAAACAGGAGGCATACATCTAGGTAGGATGGATGGTAGCTTAATGCAGGTCGAAAGTTATGCAGAAAGCTCCTATAGGAGCTTTCTGCATTACTTTCGTCCTGCCTTAACCAACCACTCGCCTATACCATTACATCCGCTTTTTAACACCTTTGCAAACAGATTAGACTCAGATCAGATGGCTCCTTCGGGAACCGTCTGATCAGTGTATGCTCTGTTTGCTTATGAATTTATCATAGGACCACGATGGAAATAAGGACCACGATGGAAATAAGGAAACTGTTGGTTTTCCTTTTTCGTTTTATCCTTGGTATGTGTGCGCATTTCATGGCTTTTTTTATTTAATGCTTCTTGCTGTTATTGCCATGTGATGTACACTTTTTACCGAAATAAATATATCTATCTGCCTATAGACTTGACTCTATAGTTTCTACCAATACACAAAAAAACCCAAACCAAAACCCATGCGTACATATGCCATTATAAAATATGATATCATTATGTCTTGCATGAATATTCATGGAGGAAAGTGTTAAATGTCTGCAGGTTTATTCATCAAGTGGTCGCATCAGCGAGGGTCTACTGTTTTGTTTTGTTTTTATCGAAGGACGGATTTTTACATTTCACGGTTTAGAAATGAGAACGTTTATCGCGTAGAGTATAAATACGTACACGTAGTTTGGTAAGGCTATAAAAAGTCCGTATTTGGTATTTTGTGCATGGTTTAACCCTTTCACCGCCAATGTCGCAAAGACGCGCCACGACAAATAGTGCTGTCCCAGATCAGACGCGCCCCTTTTCAAGGGAAAGGGGCTTCACTTTTTGTCTCAAACTCTATTTCTATGCATGCATCTGTGCTTTATTCTTTTGAAATTTGCATTTATTTATCTTATTTCCTTATTTTACCGAAATAGGTTTAACAAAATTGGATTGCAGACGACAATCAGAAATTTGGCGCCGAAAGGGTTGAATTATGTAACACCGAGGGGAATCTCAGTGTCTCGTTTGGATCCAAAGTGTTTGATTTTAGAAAAATATCAAATTTTTAACCCATTCCCGCATATTGACGCCTTTTGGCGCCTCTGTAAAAGTCACTTTTTGAAACCATTCTGATAAATAGAGCATTTGCTCCATAGGAGCAAATGCTCTATTTATCAGAATGGTTTCAATACTACACAATTCTAAATATTTTCTTTTCTCTAGTAAATGCTCCTTTTGGGTAGAATTTTTCAAAGAGGTTAGGTCTAAAAATAGCCTCATTGGGAATGGGTTAAATATTGAACCTTTCACTCTTTAAATGAATATTTAACCTTTCACTCTTCAGATGAATATTTTTAACACATTCTCCATGGATATTTATAACAAATACTAAATGAACATTCATGTAAGAAATAATGACGTCATAACTATTAATTACATGAAGTTTTATAATGGCGTAATAGCGCGGGAAATACTGACCATGGCCAAAACTAGTATTAGGTATCATCTCTATATACATAGAGTGACACTGATCTGGGTCCATGCTTATAAAACTTTTAGTTGAGTCTCAGTTCGTTCTCAAGTTTTTGATTGGTCAGATTTGAGCCTTTGGCTCAACTCTGACCAATCAAAAGCTTGAGAACTCAAATCTGACCAATCGAAAGCTTGAGAATGAACTCAGACTCAACTAAAAAGCTTTATAAGCATGGACCAAGATCGCTACTTTAGCGTCTACTCTGTTTGCAAAGGCGTTAAAATGCGTATCTATGGAATAAAGGGTTTAACAGAATGTGCGTTCTGAATCCGGACCAGACGACGAGAAATTCGGTGTGTCATTATCGACTAAGATCGATGTTGTTGAAAACAAATACTTTCAAATTAACACTTTGCACGCTAGCGGCGAAACTGTGGTTACCTATGCAAACAGTTTGGATCCAGATGAGACGCCGCATAATGCGGCGTCTCATCAGGATCCAAACTGTTTGTCACCTTGACCATATTTTTTTTAAAGAAATGAGAGAAAGTTTATTTTAAGAATTGAAGCAGACGACAATTGTTGCAGACGAAAAAATACTTAGCGTGCAAAGAGTTAAGCAGACGGCATTTTTTGCAGACGACGATAACGTTTTGCAGACGACAAATGACGCACGTGGCAATAATTTGAATTGATCTATCACAAGTGAACATATCTCACTTTGAAGGCATTCGGGACATATGTCCTATATACATTCATGACGTTGTATCACGAACTAAGACATTTGACATTTTAGCTCAGAAGTGCAGTAAAAATATTATCTACTTCAATCTTTACTTCATTAATATTCATGTAAGAAATAATGACATCATGAATATTAATTAGATTAGTTTTTAGAATAGCACATGGACATAATGAATTTGTGGCTATGGCAATAACTATAGAATCATACTTATATTATATAATAAGCAAACAGAGCAGATCCTGATCAGACGGCTCCCCCAGGCTCTATTCTCTGTTTGCAAATAGTCCAGATTTTGTCTATATGAGGGAATAGGTTAGTACAGAACGAAGCTGTTCAGAAAACTCATATAGAAATCGTCTGCATTATTTCTGCGCGGACCACAATGGTAATATGAATATTCCACTTCCTTGTGCCATCCTCGGTATGGATGCCGTTGTCATGGTTTATTTTTATTTTTATATTTATGATTTTGTTTTCTTTTTTTAAAAGTTGATCTATTCTTTTACAGTACACAATTTTCAGTACACATACTTCCATGTTAAAGCAACCCATTGTCTGTTTTGCAATAATTATACACCATGTAATAGTATGCATCTATGCTGAAATAAATTATAAAAGTACATGTACTTCCGCTCTTCATTAAGTTACCGCTTGCCTTGCATTGACGACTTTTGACGACTCTGTAGAAGTCACTTTGTGAAACCATTGTGATAAATAGAGCATTGCTCTATTTATCACAATAGTTTCAAACTACAAAATTCTAAAAATGTCCTTTCCTCTAGTTAATGCTCCTTTTCGGTAGATTTATTCAAAGAGGTTGGGTCTAAAAATAGCCTATGAGGGAATGAGTTAAGCTACCGCTTGCCTTGTAGACCCAGAATTAGACGTGTAGAGAGATTCTACAATATTTCAAGTACATTATCCCATTCATTCCTTGTATCCCTAAAAGGGGACATTGGCAAACAGTGTAGATCCAGATCAGAGGGCTCCTGAGGGAACCGTCAGATCTTGATCTATGCTCTTTGTTTAACTAATAATTTCCAAAAGCTCGCATCAGATCATCTTCCCTACTTACACTAAGTATTAGGACACCCAATCTCCCCTCTCCATCCATATTAGCCCGAGTATTCGGGCACCCAACCTCCCCTCTCTACCTAACTTATCTAATGTATTCGGACACCGAATATCCCCTCTCCATCCTAATTACCCTAAATATTCGAACACCTAATCTCCCGTCTCACATTTACCTTAAGTATTCGGACCCCCAATCTCCCCTCTCCATCCAAATTACCCTACGTATTCAGACACCAAATTTCCCCCTTTCCGTCCCAAATTACCTTATCGAACACCCTATCTCCCTTACTCCATCGGTTTTGAAATCCGTATTACTCAAATTGGCACATTTTTTATAACTTTAAAATTATACTGGCCCAATAGCAAATAGTGTAGAGCCTGATGAGCAGTTTGATCTGGGTCTGTGCTGTTTGCTTAGTTTGTTTTAACCGAATACTTATGGCAATTGGGGTAAAATATGCAGTCCTTAATGGGTTAAGCCAATAAGGAAAACCGCGTCTATAGAGATAACCTATATATTACCAACGATTCACTGTTTCGTCTTGATCTGACGTTTGTTTGTCCGCAAACGTATGGAAATTAGAGTAAAATACATGTTTGAACAAAACTCGCTCACAAATACAGTAAAACCCCTCTAAACCGGACGTTAAATTTAGTATAAATATCGGTGTTGGAGACAGGTGGCAGCTTAATGCAGGGTGAACGTCATACAGAAAGCTCCTTTAGGAGCTTTCTGTATGACTTCCACTCTGCATTAAGCAGCCACCTGCCTAAAAGGTATCCAACTGGTTCTCTACTAGAATTCCGGTTTAGAGGGGGCTTATTGTACAGAAGCGTGAAAACGGTCCGCTCAAAGAGATAACCTTTATATCGCAAACTTTTCATTCCAAACTTTACCACAGCAACCAGTGAAGTCCCAGATCAGACGCAGCCTTTTCAACTCGGTGATTGATCAGGGACGTTTGTCCCAACCTCTGTGGTTCTGTGTCTGCGATTTTTTCCTCTAAATATGCATTTATTCATTATCTGGTTTTTTTTTTCAATTTATCGAAATATTTTTTCTCTTTTACAAAATTCGGCTGCAGACAACAATTAAAATTAGGCGCCAACAGAGTAAAGACCCGGATCAGCCACCTTGCCACTCGTTCCGCATCTAACCAGGAGCTACTCTGAATCTAATTAGCGGATGCCAAAATTTATTCTTTCATGCGCAGACTATAGTGTCAAACAGTATATATCCTGTTCAAGAACCTTTTCTATGGTGACGTCAGTGGCCCGCGTCAACACTATTTGTATAATGGTCCTTATTTTTCTTATGAAGCTTTTCTCTCGGGATTGCCACAAGAAGACACAAATCTCGAAGTCTCGGCGACACGGAATCTCGCGAGAATTACTGATAATTACCCGTTTACTCCCTAGATATACCTTTTAACGCCTTTACAAAGAAAGTAGACCCAGACCAGACAGTTCAGGTAGGAGCCGTCTGGCCAGGGTAGCTCATTTCGCTTATGAAACACAGTAAAACCTCTCTATAACGGCCACTAAATTGTGTTCATTATTTCGTATTTAGGGCAGTTGGCTGCTTAAAAGCAAGGTGAAAGTAAAACAGAACGCTCCTATAGGAGCGTTCTGTTTTATTTTCACCTTTCTTTAAGCAGCCACCCGTCTTTAACACAAAATATTTGATGTAAATTAGTGGCCGTTATAGAGAGGTTTTACTATACATATGATGCAGATCTGAATATACAGGTTCTGTCGTTACCAAAAATTACTCTGTTCATACGCCATTCTATGAACTTAACATACATGTTCTCGTAGTAGAATATTATATAACACAAGGCGGTCCTAAGGTTGTTATGGTAGGGTTGTTAGTGAAAGGCACGAGAACAATGTAAACAGAATAATAAATAACATAACCATGACCTATGCGGATTTCAAAACAAAACTAATCCCAAAAATATATTATGGTTTAACAGAGCAACATTTAGATAACGGTGTACTCAGATACTAAAAGCGCCATTTCTCCACCAAACCCCATGCTGTGGACACTCTTTGGAACCGTCTTGAAGAGACGATTCTAAAGAGTGGTCACAACATAGGGTTTGGCGGAGAAATAAAGGAGTTAATCTTTAAAAAAATGTTTTAATGTACGCATCGTATCTGGACCTCTGTGTTACTTAAGAAACATCAATAAAATAACTAAATCTTCAAAAGATATATACCTATAATTATATTGTAAACACCTACGTATAGTAAACATCTATGTATTGGATTCATCTATGTATTGCATACATCTTTGTTTTGTACACACCTATGTATTGTATAAACTTATATATTGTAAGCATCTTTGTATTGTACATGTATACACATATACATTTTATACATTTATTTTATATACACCTATGTTTGAATATTGTATGCACCTTTGATATAGTTTATAAATCTATACATTGTATACACCTAGGCTACACATTGTATACACCTTTGATATAGTATAAATCTATACATTGTATACACCTATGCTACACATTGTATACATCAATATATTATATGCATCGATGTATCGTATACATCTTTAACCCATTCCCTCATATTGACGACTTTTGACGACTCTGTAAAAGTCACTTTATGAAACATTGTGATAAATAGAGCATTTGCCCCTATAAGAGTAAATGCTCTATTTATCACAATGGTTTTAAACTACAAAATTCATTTTTTTCCTTTTCTCTAGTTAATGCTCCTTTTCGGTAGATGTATTCAAAGAGGTTGTATCTAAAAATAGCCTGTGAGGTAATGGGTTAAAGTCTATGCGTCTATGTATTGTGTTCACAATGTAGTGTATACATACACATGTATATGTATTGCATACATCTATGTATTGTATACACCTGTGTGTTATACACTATTACACATTATTATACTGCAAAGTAAAATCCTCGAGTTTGATTGGTCAATTAGCCATGTATAAAAGACGTGTATCCCTCTAAATTCTGATGTATATACGGAGTCATGAGCAACAATGGAACACCCCCTGTCGAGGGCCTCGCTTCATTGCTACAACAAACTAAAATGGCCGACTAGCTTCACTTCGTCGATTCGATCCAAACAACCGCTCTCAAACGAAATAACAAGAGTTTGGGACGGAACAAAGTTATCCATTGAGAAACATTTTTGTTATAGTTGTTGTATAACAATGTAAAAGAACCCAATACGTGGCGAAGGTCTTATTCTGCTCTGATGCTGCAAATGTTGTCAAAGTGCTTGTGCATGTACCGATTAGCCCCCAAACCCCCGCTTTTACAAAAACAAACCACACCTAATTCGATTCAGACTCTATTTATGCACATGCACAGTACACGTACCTGTAAATTGCAGTGTAACCGCGCCTTCCAACGCCCATTTGTTTGAATATTATAAAACCGTCATTTTGACGTCATCCAAATGACGTCGGAATTGCGCCAATTATGTTTAACCGTTCTCATGCTAAAAAAATAGCGTCTGATTAAACTCTAAAAGTTTTCTAACGTCTGATTCTTTCAATCCTTTGAGAAACTAATGCTCTTGGAAGACCCCTTTCTATCCACAATTGTAATGAGTTGGTTATTATACAGATATTACAAGCCCTTACCTTACAGTATGAGGCATCTGAGGGGAAGCAAAACGACGCCTACATTAACAACGCTAATTAACTGCTACAAATATTAAACTTTACAGTATTAATAAAATCGTTATACAGATCATTGGCGGGATATCTGACTTTTTATTCCCTGCTGAGGAAAATACATGTAGCCCTCGCCTAACTGCTCGGGCAACATGAATTTCCTCAGCAGGAAGCAAAAAGTCAGATACCCCGCCAATGATCTGTATAACTAATATTATTATACTGCAAAGTAAAATCCTCGATTTTGATTGGTCAATTAGCCATGTATAAAAGACGTGTATCCCTCTAAATTCTGATGTATATACGGAGTCAAGCAACAATGGAATTTCCCCCGTCGAGGGCCTCACTTCATTGCTACAATAAAATAAAAATGGCCGACTAGCTTTACTTCGTCGATTCGATCCAAACAACCGCTCTCAAACGAAATAACAAGAGTTTGGGGCGGAACAAAGTTATCCATTGAGAAACATTTTTGTTATAGTTGTTGTATAACAATGCAAATGAACCCGATACGTGGCGAAGGTCTTATTCTGCTCTGATGCTGAAAATGTTGTCAAAGTGCTTGTGCAAGTACTGATTAGGCCCTGAACCCCCGCTTTTACAAAGACAATCCACACCCAATTCGATTCAGGTTTTATTTATGCACATGCACAGTAAACGTACCTTTAAATTGCAGTATAGCCGCTCCTTCCAACGCCCATTTTTGAATATTATAAAACCGTCACTTTGACGTCATCCAAATGACGTCGGAATAGCGCCAATCACTCTATAAAGTTTAACTGTTCTCATGCTGAAAAATAGTGTTTGCTTAACCGCTGTTATGCTGGAAGTTTTACTAACGTCTGATTCTTTCAATCTTTTGAGAAACTAATGCACTTGGAAGACCCCTTTCTATCCACAAAATGAGCTGGCTATTATACATATATTATAAGCCCTTACCTTACAGTATGAGGCCCCTGAGGGGAAGCAAAACGACGCCTAAATTAACAACGCTAATTAACTGTTACAAATATTAAACTTTGCAGTATAATAAAATCGTTATACAGATCATTGGCGGGATATCTGACTTTTCATTCCCTGCTGAGGAAAATACATGTAGCCCTCGCCTAACGGCTCGGGCAACATGAATTTCCTCAGCAGGAAACAAAAAGTCAGATACCCCGACAATGATCTGTATAACTAATATTGTACACACCTATGATTGTATACAACTATATTATGGTTTACATCTATATATGTGTTATGCCTCTAGGCATCATGATTGTATACGTATATACATTGTAAACATATGGGATATGTTGCAAGTTGTCATGCTGTACAAACTGATAGCAAAAGAGTCTTGGAAAATGTTATTAAGCGAGCCTCTGGCAATATTTTCCAAGACGTCGTTTGATACAAGTTGACTACAAGCATAACATTCCTTTATAACATAACTCGTGGCTTCAGCGTGACGTAACACTATCATTTATTTTTTGATATTCACGGGCATATATTCACTAGTGAATAACATTCGAACGACCGAACTGTATTCATACGCGCTGTCAAAACAAACAAACTGACGGACGGTGACCTACCTGTCAACGATTGAGTCACGATAGATGGCAAAGGACTGTTGGCACTTGCGCCTTAATTTCGATAAAATAATACAAATTGTAATCGCTGTCAGTAATTATATACAAATTGTATGCCAAACAAGACCTACCAGCTACTCTGACCCATACAATCCATTCTACATAGAAAATGCCTCCTCAACTTTGCATTTTCTTCACCGCATGTCCTTTTGTTTATGCAGATTTCTACTCATAAAAATATCTCGTCAATCAACAACAGCACAAACATATTTCAAATATGCTATACTCAGCTGATCGCGAAAATCTTCCTCCTGTTCGAACACGTTTTATGCAGCAGTTCGTACTGAATCTTTTGTCCATTTCAAACATTTTCACTGAACTTGAATCGAGATTTTTTTCTCGGTGGAAATGTCCATGTCCATGTGTATACAACACTAATGAAGGGCTTAATATACTAAAACGAAGGCGCATTTCGAATCCCATTGACAGTGAGTGTCAGACGTGTTGGCGACTGTATGTGGGTCTTCATGTAAATGGCGCGCTTTACATAGACACATGTTGTGTACAATGACGTCATAATGTGACGTGTTTGTAACTATGTATGTCAAAACTGTAACTCAAAATTTATTTTGACGTGTTTCTGTATGTTTTTGTATCATAAACTATCACAGTTAAATTGAATACCAGAGAGGTCTGAATTAGATCCTGGTTGACATGACAGTAAGTAAAAAAAATTTTTGGAAAATTTGGACCTACTTTGTCCCAGTTACCTAGCTAACCTAATAACACCTTTCATTCATCATTTCCATATGTAAGGAGAATTTATAACAATCCACGTTACTGCTGAAATATTGGCTGCAAATAAAATTTGTGTGTGTTATGTTATAAATAGGATCTTACATGAGTGTTCTTGATTATTGGATTTATTAAATGAGTCTTTTTAAAACGATAAAAAACGAGCTTTAGCTGTTAAATCCAATAATCAAGAACACTCATGTAAGATCCTCTATTTATCACATAACTTATGCCATTTTAGACGGGTCAAACATATCTCTACGTGACTTTGTGGTGTGTCTACATGACGTTACAGCTTATATTAAACGTGTTCAATATAGAGAAATATGTGATTGCTATATTAACTCGAATACAAGGGAGGTTATGTAATAGATATAGGATATGTTGCGATTAATTACTTTGTATAAAAATGCCGTTAATAAATAAATGCCGTTTTTGACAGGCCCAATACAGTAAAACCCCTCTAAACCGGAGGTTCAATTTAGTATAAATATTGGTCTTGGAAACAGGTGGCAGCTTTATGCAAGGTGAAAGTCATGCAGAAAGCTCCTCTAGGAGCTTTCTGTATGACTTTCACCCTGCATGAAGCAGCCACCTGTCTAAACGTATCTAAATTATTCTCTGCTAGAATTCCGGAATACATGGGTTCTACTGTATATATATTTCTACACGACGTCGGGACATTTCTACATGACATTACAGCTTGTATTAAACTAAAACGTGTGTAATATCTAGAGAAATGTGCGATGGCTATACTAACTCGAAAGCAATGCAGGTTATGTGATAAAATTTACATTTATATATTGACTGCATCTATATATTTTATAGATTAATATACATTATATGTATTATATACATTAATGTTTTGTTTACGTCTATGTATTGAATACATAAATACACTTATAATCTACGTATTGTATATATTAATGCATTGTGTGCATCTATGTTTTGCATAACAGTATGTATTGTATTGCATAATTATATGTGCTGTATATATTTATGCATTGTATAAATGTATGTATTAAATATCATACACATCTATGTATTTTATAGATAATATTTTGTATACATTGTATACATCTATGCATTGTATACAACTCTGTATTATATACATCTATGTTTTGTGTATATAACTATTCTGTATACATGTATTGTATAAATATATGCATTGTATACATCTATTTATTATATAAATATATGTATTGTATAAATATATATGTTATATAAATTCATGTATTGTATACGTATTTGTATTGTACATATCTTTGCATTGTATAAATCTATGTATTTTATTAATATATGTACTGTATAAATCTATGTATTGTATCAATCTATATTTTGTTGGGCCTGTAAATCCATTTGTCATATAATCTGCCTTGTGTGAGTGCCGTAACAGAGTTCCGTAAATCGCGAAAATGCACTAGTGTTTTTTAATGCAAATTAGCAATCATTAGCCAATCGTAGCGCTCCATGTGCATCGTCCGTTGTATTACTACGCTGTTTGCAAACAATGGCCAACGCAGCCATCAGCTATAGCCTGTTTCATTTTCTATGGCATGTTTAAGGCTTATGTGATAAAAAGAATCTTACACGAGTGTTCATTACAGATTATTTTCATGAAACTGAAGTTCGTTTACTATAATGAATATGACACGAGCTTTAGAACACTCATGTAAGATCCTCTATTTATTGTATACATCTATGTATCATATACATATATGCAGTGTACACATCTACGTATTGTGTACATGTGTGCACTGTACACATATATGTTGCTTATAAATCTATGTATTGTATTACATTGTATTACATTTATTGTATTATATGTATTGAATCTGTGTATTGTATAAATATATAATTCCTTGACAACCATTTTGATCCAGATTAAATTCCTAGCAACTGGACACCTCATCATGATTCAAAATGTGTTATACTCAAGTTTAGACTGAATTGGATAATCAATATACTTTTGGAGATGAAGCAGTGTAGCAGTTATTCCCTAGACGCTGCAGGACTAGGCAGACTTGTTTCTGTTACAATTATTATAGCACATGTGCTGGGATATTTTGTCGGGTAAAGCTAAAGCCAAACGCCACTAATGTCTTCAAAGTTTCCGCCAGGAATAAAAAAAATCCCTTTTAACCCGTTACTTCAGAGATACGCGTTTCCATGCCTTTGCAAACAGGGTAGGTCCAGATCAGACGGCTCCTAAAGGAGCCGTCTGATCAGGGTCTATCCTGTTTGCTTATGATATAATAAAGATATGATTCTACAATTTCTGCCATGGCCAACACTTCATGTGTCCGTGTGGTATACTATAGCAATCTAATTGATATTCATGATGTCATTATTTTTTACATGAATATTCATGGAGTAAATGGTTAACTATTTACCTCATGAATATTTATGAGGTAAGGAAAAAACTCATGGTAAGTATCCGCTACAGGTCCATACATAATGCTTTCCTTATTCTCCAAATGTGAAACAGTTTGGATCATGATGAGACTGTGAGTCATTTGACGTAGCATCTAGATTCAAATTGTTTACATGGGCCAGGATGAATAATCCTTTACCCAATAACCCTATTTTTACATTTGGCCAAACAGAGATGACCCAGATAATACGGCTGCTATATATGAGCTGTCTGATCATGGTCTGGTCTGTTTGCTTACATGTTACAGTTTATCTGATATTTGTCATTGCAGTTCATGTCGTTATTTATATGTTTTTATACAACATACAGTTGAACTTCGATATATCGAACTCGGATAACTCGAACTTCGGGATAACTCGAACAAAAAGTTCAGTCCTTCCAAAACTTACATTACAGAATATTCCTCTATAATATATCGCTACAGATATCTAGAAACACATGTGACGGCTTAATATATAGTTCGGTCTTTCCAAAACTTACAATGCAGAATATCTTTAAAATATATCGCTACAGATATCTGGAAAGTTTAGAAACACATGTGGCGGCTTAGTACAGGTCTGAAGTAATGCCGAAAGCTCCTACAGGAGCTTTCAACATTACTACAGAACTGTATTAAGCTGTGACCTTGATAAATTAATCAGATACGAAATCGAATGATTCGAACTTCAGGTATCTCGAACTAATTTGTACGGTCCAACGAAGTTCGACTTATCGAAGTTCAGCTGTAATTAAATTCATTAATGTTGAAACTGTAGGCTTTCGGACGAGACTATAAACAGAAGTCCGGTGCATCAGCGCTTCACACTGAGCATCTAAAAACCCCAGAGAAACTCTGTCGATAATAAGAGTAGGGCATCGCGTCCTGGTTTCTCTGTATCCACTCCCCTCTCCCTGGGGCGTTATTAGCCCACAGTGAGCAGAAACGGGCGTTAATCAACACACAATCAAATCAAACTGTTCGACGTCATCAGCTAAAGGATATACAGCTGGCGTGATAAGTGTTAGGTCGTGTGCTCTTAACACTCAATAAATAATGCCCTTTGATTATGTACAAAGTGCACGAACCAATCAACCCTTATGCTGTCTTAAAACACCCTTTTTTCACACATTTGCAAACAGAGTAGACCCAGATCAGACGGCTCCTATTGGAGCCGTCTGATCTAGGTCTGCTCTGTTTGCTTTGTATGGGATTTTGATACATCAGTTTCTTTAGTTTCTAAAATGGCTACAATGTTCCATCTTCTATATTTAGGTATAACTATTTTGTCCATTCGTATTCAGTAGACATTGGACTTATCATTAGTTTTGATGTTATTTGTTTTGAAAATTGAATACTGCTTAAGCCGGTACTAGGGGGCATGAGTGGTGTTGCACTTTTAATTACTACTCATGAACAGACTCAATAAAACCGAGTCTGCAACTTTCTCTTTGCGCATTTTTACTTTTGCTTTCGAAGGATCACCCATTTTCAGAATATATGTACTTCACAACAGCATGTGTTAAGTGCTTGTGTGGCGGCTGTAAAAAGTCGCCCCGTACTTCATTCTCAGTGTTGTTATATGTTCTGGTCCTTCGGGATCATTAGTTTTGGTGTTATTTGTTTTCAAAATTGAATACTGCTTAAGCCGGTGCTAGGGGCGTGAGTAGTGTTGCAGTTTTAATTACTACTCATGAACAGACTCATTTTTACTTTTGCTTTCGAAGGATCACCCATTTTCAGAATATTTGATTATAGAACAGAGAAAGGGTTATGCTATCATAAAAATTGATATCTGTATAAACGAAACATGTTGTACTTCAATATCTATAACTTCAAGGGACCATACAAATTACTTCGAGACTAACAGAACTTCGAATCATCCGATTTGTAATCTGGACAATTTGTCCAGTTTACATCTTAATGCAAGTCTAGTGTAATGCTGAAAGTCCCTGTATATCTGCATTAGGCTGTCACACGTGTTTCTAGATAAGCGTAGTGATACATTTAAGAACAATTCTCTATCATAAAATTTAAAATGCTGAAACTCTGAAGTATTTCCTTTTGAAACAAACTAAGTTTTCAACCGTTATGCAGGTTATCGTGACCTAATTGCCAGTTGTACACTGTGTGTGACGGTCTGTGATCAGGATCCTAGATGTTTGACAATTTTAAAATAAATCTATGCAAAGCATAGACTAATTGAATATGCATAATTGAATACGCAATGTACAAAATATTGAGCAGGTGACACTTTTAAATGAACATGGTACTTTCGAATTCATAGTTGGCCTAGCACAAATGCTAGATCCTACCATTAAGTTTCATCGAAATGCATACTATTGACACCAGGACTGTATGTTAATATAGCATAATGCTTTGAAAAGTCCATAGCAAGTTTCAAGAGGCAGGCTTATGTTTTCCAGTTTGTTTGCTTTAAAATGTATTTAGAGAAAAGAATATCAAAAATAATAAAGAACATGAATAAAAAAAATATTAGATTTTTTTCTATTTACATTTGGTTTTGACGGGATTAGAACCAAGGAACTCAGCTTCATAGACGCAGCTCTTTCCCCTCGGCCATCGCTTGGGTCCCTATATATAAGGTACATGGTTCTATTTAAACGCTACAAAGGTGTGAAAAGCAACAACGACTTGTGAACGTACATACTTAATATGCAAATTATACAGACCCATTTTTCATGAAATCTCCACGCATAAAATGAATAGATTTTATCAATGACATACTGTCAATCCAAACGCATTTTTCGAACTGCGTGGTGTCTTTTTACAACAGAAGTCCGACATAATGTCGTCGGATTCTGAAAGTCCCATACCCTTCCTGTGGTCCGATATATGGTCGTCGGATTCTGAGTTGAATGCTCTCTTTGCCTAGTCACTAATGTCCTTTGCAAACAGAGAAGACCCAGGTAAGAATGCTCATAGAGGAGCCCTCTCATCAGGATCTGCACTGTGTGTCCCTAAATATTCACCGTAAGCTATAGGAGCGTTCTGTTTTACTTTCACCTTGCTTTAAGCAGCCACCTGGCCGTTATAGAGAGGTTTTACTGTATGTAGCAAACGTTTGTCCAAACGAGACAAATAGGTTAGAGTCTGATTTGCATTTGCAAATAGCTTGGCTCCACATAAAAAAGTAAAAGTACCTAGTTATAGTCTACTTTCAGCCCGAATGACCGCTCAGCCGACTGTACATTTACTCCCCTGGTCATTGAGTCATTGGTCTACAATATTGAGCACTGCTAACATATGGCGCAATCATGCAGTTGCAGTACCGGCGAGTGACCCTCATATGTACCCATTTTAACTCCTGGGTGAAGAGGAGGTGCGGATGGGAGACACGGAAAAGCGTCTCTGAAATTTCCGGGAGGGACCGGGATTTGAACCCCGGACCTCCGGACTGATAGTCAAGCGCGTTACCACTAGACCACCACAAACCACATGAGATGTGAGTGTTCGTAATTTATTTCAACACCCGACATTTCGTTCAACAAACTACACATTTATTTTATTTTTACATGAGTAAATTTAACACGCCTTTTGGTCCTTCGGATACATATCAGACGGGTTCTTGTAGGAGTCTGCTCGGTTTATTTATGCAATACACTGAAAGGAATTTCTATCGGGCCGCCAAATGTTTTGCCACAGTTTAGGAATAAAATATAGGCACAGACAAAACTAAACTTACTAAAACTCAGTATTCGTTTTTAATTAACTTGTATAAGAAAAACGCCGATTCAAGGCCAAGTTATTATATTTTTTACACAAAAATTAAAACAAAAATGAATTACTGTATAAATTATACATGTACAGTTGAACTTCGATATCTCGAACTCGGATAACTCGGAATTCAGGATAACTCGAACTAAAAGTTCAGTCTCTCCCAAAATTTACAATACAGGATATTTTCTAAAATATAACACTACACATATCTAGAAGTACACGTGACAGTTTAATGCAGGTCTAAAGTAATGCTGAAAGCTCATGCAGGAGCTAATGTGTATGGTCCCTTGAAGTTCGAGATATCGAAGTTCATCTGTATATCGACTTTCAACAAATATCTGGAAACTTCTGGTGGCCGTTTAGAAATTCCTTTCACAGTGTAGATCTGCTTCTGTAGCTTCTGATATGGCAATCCATTCGTCTGTTTATAAAGAACACCCTGCTAGTTAGTATTCACCAAGTCCATTCTTTTCTTATATGATTAGCCCTTTCGGCGCCAAATTTCTAATTGTCGTCTGCAAACCAATTGTGTTAAATCATTCGGTAAAATAAGGAAATGAGATAAATAAATGCAAATTTCAATGGAATAAAGCACAGATTTAGAAACAGAGTTTGAGACAAAAAGTGAAGTCCCTGATCAGACGCCGCCTTGGAAAGGCGGTGTCTGATCTGGGACTGCACTATTTGTCGTGGTGCATTTTTGCGATATTGGCGGTGAAAGGGATAATCACGGAGCAATAGGTTGATAACTTTTGACACTAAGAAATTATGCCGTATGAAACAATTTATTTCCACTTCTGTTCTTGGCTAAGATTGTTTATGGTGTTGAAAGAAAGAAAACAGACAGATAAAACTTGTGTAAGTCAAGAAGTACAGTCCTACTGAATTAGATTTTAGAAGTTTAGTTTAACGCATTGTGTGACAGTTAACACGGACCAACATGGGTTTTGGCTTTCGCTTGGGGGGATTTTTTCTTTCACGTATGTTCAGTTCGTTGCAAATGACGTCATGAAATACTTTAACCACGTGTATCTTGTCAGGCAGGTGATTGCTTAACCCTTTACTCCACAGAGACGCCTTTACAATCAGAGTAGACCCAGATCAGATGGCTCCTATAGGAACCGTCTGATCAGGGTCTGCTCTGTTTGCTTATGGAATACTACAGGTGTTGTCAGGTTAAAATACATGTATAGCCCCTTATTTACATAATAAAACTATAAAGATAATCAGCTAATTAATATTCATGGTATCATGATTTCTTATATGAATATTCATGAAATGAAGAGTTCAACCAGAACGACATTAACCCTTTACCTCATAGGCTATTTTAGATCCAATCTCTTTGAATAAATCTACCGAAAAGGAGCATTAACTACAGAATAGGAAAATTTTAGGATTTTGTAGTTTGAAACCATTGGGATAAATAGAGCATTTGCTCCTATAGGAGCAAATGCTCTATTTATCGCAATGGTTTCACAAAGTGACTTCTACAGAGTCGTCAAAAGTCGTAAATATGAGGGAATGGGTTAATGCAGAAAACTCCAATAGTTCGATCACTATCTATAAACCCTTTGAATATTCATGCCATCAATAGAATAACATCATGAGTATTAATTAGATAAATTATTAACCCTTTCGCTGCAAAACTCTGTCGTCTGCTAACTTTGTCGTCTGCTGCAAATTTTCATTATTTTGATTTTCTTCATTTTTGTTTCAAAAACATAGTAACAGTAACAAACAGTTTGGATCCTGATGAGACGCCGAGTTACTCGGTGTCTCATCTGGATCCAAACTGTTTGCATAGGTAATCACAGATCCGGCATTGGCAGCGAAATGGTTAAAATAGCATATAGACACAGGAAACTGTACATGCGAATCATACCTATATTTATCATAACTCATAAGCAAACAGATCAGACCCTGGACAGACGGATCCTATAGGAGCCGTCTGATCTGGGTCTACTCTGTTTGGCAAAGGTGTAGAAAGGTGTTTATATGGATCAACATTGCTCCAATCTAAATGTTGGGTCACGGTGCCTTTGTGGCCTGGCGTTTAAGGTTTCGACTGACAATCGCTTAGCCCCTCACCGCTGTGCGTTCGAATCCCGGTCTGGGGATTATTGGATTTTTCATGTGAGGAAGCCTTCCAGTTGGTTTGCAGTAGGTCGGTGGTTCTACCTAGATGTTCTTCTGTGCACGAAACAATGCATTTGTTACAAATTGCATTGTTTCGTGCACAGAAGAACATCCAGGTAAAAATGTTCCATCTGTAATTAGCTGGACGTCGTGATATGACTGAAATACTGTTAAAACAAACGTAAAACCCGATAAAACCCAATCAAAGTACAAAAATGAGTCATGCAGGAAACACCACATACAGAACAAACAGCCGCCCAAACAGCAACACAAGGAAACAGCAAAACCAAATTCAAATTTGAGAAGACATTATTTTCATGCAGAGGGCTGAGGACAAGTAGTGTAATGTCACTTATGTGTACCCTGGGACATCAACACAACTGTCCCCACTGATCAATAAATAATGAACTGCACTTTTATTGCAGCTGCACGGAGTGTTGAATCATGAATTCTGCATCTTTAACTGTTTCGTTGTCAAGAACGGTCGTCTTCAAACTGTGTCGTCTGCTTTCAATTTTATGTTTGAAGTATCTTTGGGTTATTTTTTTGTTCAATAAAACATAATCACACCACCAATCAGTTTGTACACGGATGAGACGCAGAATTCCTCGGTGTCTGATCTAGATCCTAACCGTTTGCATGGATCCTCACTCGTAGCGATAGTGTTTACAGTAGAACCTGTATTAAGCGGTCATCAAAAAGAGGTCAAATTATGGGTATGTAAGGCAGGGGGTAGCTTAATGCAGGTCAAAAGTAATGCAGAAAGCTCCTATAGGAGCTTTCTGCATTACTTTTGCCCTGCATTAATCAATCACCTGCTTTTATGACTCTTATTTTCAATAATTGAATGGCTGCCTATGACAGTTTCTATTGTATTAGGTTTGGATAATTAAGACTTTCAGAAGGACAAGAATATCTCAAGGGCATCCACTAAAAGATAATATTATCCACTTATACTTGTTGAATATTCAAATAAGAAATAATGACCTTATGAATATTAATTTTCATAATAACATATCAACAGTGGACATTTTGGCCATATCGGAAATTATATTTCGAGTGTGTTCGACAAGAAATGCAATTCCATTTATTTCTCGCTTCCCATGTGCATGGTATAACTTTCTCGTAAACAAGACTTTTATCAGACATTCAACTCTGCTTTAGACGATAAATGCTGATGTTTCATCGGTGATTTATCGTATATTGAACATTCGCCTTATGAATATCAATGCAAGGCTCCGTCCTTTGTGAACATTAATTAATTCGATTCTTATTGTATATGTATATAAAAATTATGAAATAAATGGCATTTATTATAATGCAAAACTGTAGATATTCAGATCTGTATCACAGAGCTGTCAGATCAGTGTATACGCTGTTTGCAAAGGTGTAAAGCCAGGATTATCAATCAACGGGTTAAATCTAAATGTATTCTATACATAGACATATAGTTTCTCTTACCGCCCATATGGAATGTATATGGATATTTTATGTAATAAACCACGTGACCCCATGCAGGTTATAAAAGTAAAATTGTGATGCCGTACATTGTTCATCTTAACCCATTCCCTCATAGGCTATTTTAGATACAACCTCTTTGAATTAATCTACCGAAAAGGAGCATTAACTGGAGAAAAGGACATTTTGCGAAGTTCGTAGTTTGAAGCCATTGTGATAAATAGAGCAGTTGCTCCTATAGGAGCAAATGCTCTATTTATCACCACAAAGTGACTTTTACAGAGTCGTCAAAAGTCGTCAATATGAGGAAAAGAGTTAACCCGTTATTCCATAGATACGATTTTTTACACTTTTGCAATCAGAGTAGACCCAGACAAAACGGCTCCTATAGGAGCCATCTGAACAGGGTCTGCTCTGTTTGCTTATAATGTCCAACGTTTCTGTCATGCTGAAACTTCATTTTGTTTAAAATGTATAGGACCCGTCTGATCAGGGTCTTCTCCGTCTGCAAAGTTACCAAAAAGGGGCCTCTGTGAAAGTTCTATATGCATGTACTCTAAAGTATTCTTTAATTTCTGTACCTCGAGCAACCACAGGGGGCTATTTCGTGGGTCTACGAGATGATCTAAAAAGTCAAAACAAATTAATTGGGTCGATTTAGTGTTATATTATATACACTAAATCGACTCAATCAAATTTTTTTTGGACTTTTTAGACCATCTAGACCCCACGAAATGGTCCCCTGTGCGAGCAACAGTATTCATTGTTTTCACCTGACTTTTACCCCGCCTTAACAGTATAACAGTCATATCGCGACGTCCAGCCAAGTATTGCAGGTGGAGGGAAACTCCAGAGGCTGTTCCATGCATGGATCATAATTACATTGTTTCGTGTACAGAAGAATCATCGATTTTCCGCAAGCCAGCTGGACGGTACCTCTATTAACGCATTATCTCATATGCTATATTTAGATCCAACCTCTTTGAATTAATCAACCGAAAAGGAGCATTAACTAGAGAAAAGGAAAAGTTAGAATTTTGTAGTTTGAAACCATTGTTATAAATAGAGCATTTGCTCCTATAGGAGCAAATGCTCTATTTATCACAATGGTTTCACAAAGTGACTTTTACAGATTTGTCAAAAGTCGTCAATATAACGGAATGGATTAAGCTATAGGTCTATAGGTATAATTATTTATATATGGATACATGTATATAGTATTTGTATTTATATATTTATTTTTACGAATGTAAAATCAAGAGCTAGGTGCAGTAAAAGATATTATATTTTGATAGAAAGGGAACGGGACAGAGTCGAAAATGGGAAGTGTCCCACCAGGGCCTCAAAGCATGGCCATGTCGGTAAATTATCTCAACAATATCTAAAGTTTAGAAACTCATTTCATGAGATCTCCTTGATTTCTGTAGACAAACGAAGCAAAAGGAATGACATTTTGACGTTTTCGTGACACAAAACTTTGATAAAAGTAATCATAAACATATAGAATGTTTGTAACAAGACATCGTGACGATAGGGTCAATGACGTCACCTCCCGTCACCACACAGGTCTCGATAACATCTATACAATTAACCCTTTCGCAGCCAAACTCTGTCGTCTGCTAACTTTGTCGTCTGCTACAAATTTTCATTTTTTTGATTTTTTTTCATTTTTGTTTGAAAAACATAGTAACAGTAACAAACAGTTTGGATCCTGATGAGACGCCGAGTTACTCGGCGTCTCATCTGGATCCAACCTGTTTGCATAGGTAATCACAGATCCGGCATTGGCAGCGAAAGGGTTAAATTGTTTAACTCTCTACTCCATAAGTGCGTCTTTCTGTGTCTTGGCCCTGTAGGAGTCGCCTGATCAGGGTCTGCTCTGTTTGCTGATGACATTATACAGCAAAACCCCGCAAAAGAGGTATAATTCTGGGTGTTAGATGCAGGTGGTAGCTTAATGCAGGACAAACGTAATGCAAACAGCTCCTAAACACCCTTGTTTATTCATTAAGTGGTCGCATTAGAGGGGTTCTACTTTATAGATCTAATTTTGACACTTTAAATATTCACGTGTTCATGTGTTACATTAATATAAATTCAGCTAATTAATATGCATGATGTCTTTGCTTCTTACATGAATATTCATGGGGGGATAAAGTGATAATTGTTAATAAATATAGAAATCTTAAAACGGAAGATGTTGTTTGATACAGAGAAACAGTAATGCAGAAACTTCCGTTGAAATTTCTAATTACTTTTATCCTGTATTAAGCTACCACCTACCATAACGAACCAGACTAAGACTTCATTTTAATGGTCTTTGAAGCCACATTTTAACCGTTTCCTCCATAAATACGCCTTTATATGCCTCTGTAAAAATCATTTGAAACCCACAGGAGCAAATGCTCTAGTAATCACAAGGGTTTCAAACTACAAAATTCTAAACTTTTCATTTTCTCTAATGCTCCTTTTCGGTAGATTTAATCTATGGGTTAATGTATATTGTAAACAAGCACACATTAACGCACATTAATGCACAAACACACATTAACATTAACTATACGTTTATCTATATACCGGATGTATATTATGCATTAACACACAGAGTAGACTCCGATCAGATAGCTCCTTTCCTTCATAAATACGCCTTTCTACGCCTCTGTAAAAATCACCTATTGAAACCATTGTGATACATGTAAATAGAACATTTGCTCCTATAGGAGCAACTGCTCTATTTATGACAATGGTTTCAAACTACAAAAAGATTTCCTTTTCTCCAGTTAATTCTCCTTTTCGGTAGGTTTATTCTAAAAATAGCCTATGAGGCAATCGGTTAAGAACCGCCTGATCAGGGTCAGTTCTGTTTGCGTATGAAATAATATAATTATGATTCTACAGTTTCTGTCACGGCCAAAACGTCTCTTGTTCATGTACCATTATATAAAACTCAGTTAAGTGATATTCATACAGTCATTATTTGTTTCATGAATATCCATGACATAACCCTTTCCTTAATATAAACGCCTTTTATCACATAATCTGCGGGAGTGCCGAAACAGGGTGCCGTATATCGCAGAAATGCACTAATGCATTTTGTATGCAATTGAGCAGTTTGAATCCGGCTGCGCTATGCTGTAAACAATGGCCGAAACAGTCGTCAGACTTGTAAGGGTTATGTGATAAAAAGGATCTTACAGTCGTGTTCATTACAAATTGTTCATGAAACTCGTCTGCTATAATGAATGTTAAACTCGCTAAAGCTCGTGTCATAGTATTATAATAGACTCGTTTCATAAAAACAATTTGTAATATTTACATTCGCCCTGCAACGTCCTTATATAACCTTATTCTAAAAAGAAAGTTGCATAACCTCATGAACACCGGAAGCACGTCATTCATTTCTTAAATATAAGAAATACAATGGAATATAAATATAAGAAATAAATGGCGTGCTCCCGGTGTTCATGGGTTATGCAACGCATAGCTTTACGAGCAAAGATTCACGTGAAGCCCTTCGGGCTTCACTAACTTTGCTCGTAAAGCTATGCGTTGCATAACCTCATGAACACCGGTAGCACGTCATTCATTTCTTAAATGAACACTCATGTAAGATCATCTATTTCACGCATCTGCAAACAGAGTACATCCAGACCAGACCTTTCCTATAGGAGCCGTCTGATCAGGGTCTGCTCTGTTTGCTAAGGGAGTTTGACAGATCTGGGTCCATGCTTATAAAGCTTTTAGTTGAGTCTGAGTTCGTTCTCAAGCTTTTGATTGGTCAGATTTGAGTTCTCAAGCTTTTGATTGGTCAGATTTGAGCCATAGGCTCAAATCTGACCAATCAAAAACTTGAGAACGAACTGAGACTCAACTAAAAGTTTTATAAGCATGGACCCTGTTTCTTTAGTTTCTAAATGTTCCACCTTCCATATTTCATTATAACTATTTTGTCCATTAATAGTCAGTACGTATTGAATGAATATAAAACATAGAAAAGAATAAATCGTTAACTAAATTATCTATATCAAGATATTAGAACATTTGCAAATAGAGAAAACCCAGAAAACACGTCGCCATAAAAGTAAATCGGCGTCTCCTCAGTATCTGAACTGTTTGGCCCTGATTATATTATACACTGATCATATTATACACTGATTATATTAGATTATATTATACACTGATCATATTAAACACTGGTTATATTAAACACTGATTGTATTATACACTGATTATATTATACACTGATCATATTATAAACTGATTATATTAGATTATATTATACACTGATTTATTATACACTGATTTATTATACACTGAATATATTATACACTGATTATATTATACAATGGTTATATTATACACTGATTATATTATACACTGGTTATATTATATACTGATTATATTATACAAATGTACACTGGTTATATTACACACTGGTTATACTATACACTTATTATATTATATACTGATCATATCATACACTGATTATATTACACACTGATTATATTATACCCTGATTATATTATACCCTGATTATATTATACACTGTTTATATTATACACTGATTACATTATACACTGGTTATATATTACACACTGATTATATTATACACTGATTGTATTATACACTAATGATATTATATACTGATTATATCATAAAATGGTGTTATTATACACTGGTGATATTATACACTGATTGTATAATACACTGATTATATTATACACTGATTATATTATACACTGATTATATTGTATGCCTTTTTGAAACTCGAGGCAGGCGACAATTTTAGCAGATGAAATGTATTGGCGCCGAAAGGATTTTACGTTTTCTGTTTCTTGACACACACACAGCAACAGATAAAGATACATACCCAAATACTAAAATCGTCATTTCTCATTAAAGAAGTGTTTTATTTACGCATATTATCTGTATCTCTGAAACAGTACATTGTATATACCTTGATCAGACGCCGGGATCCTGTACAACGAAACGACAGTCTACATTTTAGACGTAAAATTGGGGAGAAATAAAGAAGTTATTCTTGAAAATCTTTTTTTAAGTTTACGTGTCTTATCTGGATCTCTGAAACAGTATATGGATGATACCTTGATCAGACGCCGGTATCCAATACAACGGAGTGACTATGGCTTATGTCTAAATGCCATACACCCCCTCCAACACACAGGAGTCTGGACCGCTTCATCGGGGTCTATATGTACTATATAATAACAAGGGTTCCGACTAGCAGAACGGATATCCGTGTACCACGAGTACAAATATGACTGTAACTCTTACAATTTGAATGATAATTTCGTTATTCTTTCGGCTATTGAAAGCCAATATATTTTTCTATCAAATAAATATAATCTTATAACGGTAACTTATGAACAAGTATCAATCCAACAATGATTTTCTCAAAATTTCAAGTTGTTTTTGTTTGGGTCATTGACAAACGTTCGTTCACTCCGGTTTCACTATATCACAGCAATAACCTGACAATTTACAGTTTAAAAAATGGCGTGGTTCAATAAAACGAATCAATTTTATCACCCACCTCCAATCTTTTAGTCCCCAGCATCAAAAGAATGATGTAAAACTATCGAGTTTTGTCAGTTTACTTCAAATCGTCGAGGAAGGAGCCATTGTACGTGACGTCACGGATTTCCCAACTTTTCCTTCGCTCATCCAATGAAATGGCTCCATTCAAATTTGTTGCAAAATGGCACAATCCGAAATAGAAACATAACGACAGACGGAAAGGCCACTGTTGGTAGTTGCTTACTTATTAAGAGGACAAAACAAATGAAGATTAACTGGTGATATAATTTGGTTGTTTTATTGAACCACGCCATCTTTTTTAACTGAAAACCAGGTTATGGCTATGATATAGTGAAACTGGGGTGAACGAACGTTTGTCAGTGGCCCAGAAAACACGTGAATTTTTTTAGAAAATCGTTGATAATTGTGCATAAGTTACCGTCAGAAGATTATATTTATTTGATAGTAAAATATATTGGCTTTCAATAGTCGAAAGAATTACAAAATTATCATTGAAATTGCAAGAGTTACATTCATATAAAAGTTGTACTCGTGGTACACGGATGTCCGTTCTGCTAGTTTGAACCCTTGTTAATTATATAGTACATATAGACCTCCTTGAAGGGTCCAGACCCCTGTGCTCCAACACATACACACACCTCATTACATGTGTCATTTACGTCATGTAGTTATATACAAACCCTTCTTGTGCTGAAACAATAATATCTGTTAATTCCCTTACTTGCCAAAATGTCCAAACTTCTGATTTGACCAACCCTTTGAGAAACTATTGACCGGGTGTCAAACAGCTTGGATCCTGATGAGACACCGAGTTACTAGTTCTGCGTCACATCTCATGTGGATCCAGACTGTTTGCAAATATCAGCCAAGGCGAGTTTAGCAAGAGAAGAACTAACAGATGTCGTATAGATATATAAGATAGAAATATGAATAAACTGTTTCTGTCACTTGTGATCAACGGAATAAACACATCTGTCCCTGACTTTTATGAGGACATACCTTTAAACCGATATACATATATATAGACACCGAAAGCATGCAGGGCTTACTCTGTCCAATAAAGGAGCATACATGCAGGAGAATTCTAAATCCGAATCTCTAGTGTACATATAGGAGCCATGATTACTGAAATATTCATAAGCAATTTGTACTTGCGAGGTAAAAAGAACGTCGAAAGGATTCGGAAAATCTGACAAGAACACGGTATTCGAATGTCAAAGTTTGTCTGTTGATTGGCCAACGCCAGAGAATTTTCAAAAACTGCGGTTTAAACAAAAAAGATTTAAACAAAAAAGGAAATACTGAATAACAAACTCTGATTGGCCAACGCCGCCGAATTTTCAAAATCTGCGGATTAAATAGATTTAGTCTTATAGGAGCACGACTCGGTCAATATTTATGTCACGGTAATTCCCCATGGTCAAGGCGTGTCCCATTTCGTGACAAGTGTGTGTAAAGATAAAATGTTTTGGAGCACATCGGCTCACTTTCAGTCGTTTTTCTAAATATAGCTTTCCCATGATGGAAACCAAATGTGTCATGTTTGATGCGGCGAGCTAAAATCAAATTTAAGTTTTAGTGCGAAGGTTTCCATGAGGATGAAGACAATTGAAATAAAATCAACTTTTCTGCATCAAGAAGTAGACGAGATTATGGGCATCCGTACCGCGCAATTATAAATGGTAAGATTTAAAACAAGCGACCAAACCAAACCCAACCCTTCATGCTTTATTATATTGACTGAACGAATTTTCATTCATAAGTCAATAATTAACGATTTTTCCATAATCAAGTATGCCGAGGACATTTTATGTACAAGTGTTCTTTCGCAAAACTTTGATGACGGTTGTGTTTTTCACTAATTTTAACTGTTTTGTGGCAATTTTATATGCATGACCGTACTTTTGAATCATTCCGTTTGCGGAAAAATGCGTTACCAGTTGCCTATCGAGGGCGTAGCTAGCGATACGGACTTACGCACGTGCGTAACATCAATCTGAAAAGTGTTAACATTATTAAAGTGTTAACATTATTACGGACAAAAAATGGAACAAAAACCGAAGGCTAAGGGGGAATGTCTTGTCATGTAAGCTTTAAATCCAATATCTCACACTGACGCCTTTTGACGTACCAGTAAAAGTCATCATTTGAAACCATTTTGATAAATAGAGCATTTGCTGCTATAGGAGCAAAATAACTCAGTGAATGCTCTATTTATCATAATGGTTTCAAAACTATATAATTCTAAATTTCCCTGGGGATCATGCCCCCGGGCCGGGCCTCTATAGCCACGGTACGCCAATTACATTTGGATTCAGTTACTCTCCTGTTTATATACATGTAGAAGTCTTTGCTCCTTGATGGTTATACTGGCTCTATCCTCATTGAAGCCCAAGCATGCTATATTCTTATACGGGCGATTACATAAACGGGTCATACGATAAGTTTACCATGTATGGCTTAAGTGCCACCATCTATCAGTACAGTAAAACTCCACTAATGCGACCACCAAAAAGGGGCATAATTCACAGTGGCAAGGGCAGGTGGTTGCTTAATGCAGGACGAAAGTTATGCAGAAAGCTCCTATAGGAGCTTTCTGCATAACTTTCGTCCTGCATTAAGCAACCAACTGCTTATGAAAACAGCCATGTTTGTTTAAGTGGTCGCATTAAGTGGTCGCATTGGCGGGGTTCTACTGTACTACGACAAACAATATACAAAACTATCAATGTTTGAAAATCCGCACTCAGTGTACCAAAGAATCTAATGATGATTCCATTGTTTCAAATTCAATGGTGATTCTTCCTTTGTTTCCACATTTAATAATGATTCCGTTGTTTCCACATTTAATGATGATTCCTTTGTTTCCACATTCAATGAGGATTCTTTTGTTTCCGCATTCAATGACGATCCATCTGTTTCAACATTCAAATGAGGATTCCTTTTTCCCTCATTCAAATGATGTTTCCTTTGTTTCCGCATTCAATTATGCTTCCTTAGTATCCTAATTCAATGATGATTCCGTTGTTTCCGCTCAATGATGATTTTATTGTTTGCCCATTCAATGGTGATTCTGTTTCTTCCGTATTCAATGGTTATTCCGTTGTTTCCTCATTCAATGACGATTATGTTGCTTCTACATTCAATGCACCAAAAAGTCCAATGATTGTTCCTGTTGCTTTTGCATTCAAAGTTCCAACGATTGTTCCCCTGCATCCGCATACAGTGTACTGAAGAATCCAGTCATGGCTCCTCTGCTTCCGAATTCAATGCACCAACGACTCCAAAAGCGGTTTCGCTTCGTTCGCATCCAGGTCACAAGAATCCCAGAATGTTTCCTCTGCTTCAGCATTAATTGTACAGTGAATCCAATACTGTTTCTTACGTTTATGCATTTAATGTACAAAAGATCTAATGATCTTCTGTATTCAAATTACTAAAGAATCAAATTACGCTATCTATCTTAACGTTTCAATGTACTAAATAATCCTATGATGTTTTTCATATTTCCGCATGCGATACACCAGTGATCCAACGACATTTCTTATGTTTCTGCAATCAATGTACCAAGAATCCAATCATGGTTGATCTGTTTCTGCTTTCAATGTACTAAAGAATCCAATATTGTTTCAAAGTTTCCACTTTAAGTGTACTAAAGAATCCAATGATGTGTCCTATTTTGCCGCTTTCAATATACGAAAGAATCCAATTATGTTTCTTCTGTTACCGCTTTCAATGTACTATAGAATTCTATGATGTGTCGTATTCAAATTACTAAAGAATCCAATTATGCTATCTATCTTAACGGTTTCGATGTACTAAATAATCCTATGGTGTTTCTCATGTATTCAACAACATGTCTTATGTTTCTGCAATCAAGAATCCAATGATGGTTGATCTGCTTCCGTATTCAAGGTACTAAAGAATTCAATGATGTTTTAAAATTTCCGCTTTCAATGTACTGAAGAATCCAATAATGTTTCAAAGCTTCCGCTTTAAATGTACTAAAGAATCCAATGATGTGTCCTATCTTGCCGCTTTCAATATACGAAAGAATCCAATGATGTTTCTTCTGTTTCCGCTTTCAATGTACTAAAGAATCCAATAATGTTTCAAAGTTTCAATTTTCAATGTACTAAAGAATCAAATGAGGTGTCCTATCTTGCCGCTTTCAGTATACGAAAGAATCCAGTGATGTTTCTTCTGTTTCCGCTTTCAATGTACTATATAATTCAATGATGTGTCCTATCTTGCCGCTTTCGAGGAACAAAATACTTCAATGATGGTTCCGCGACCTGACTCGCGTTTACGAACAATTTGGATCCAAATGCGATACAGTGTAAGTCGGCTTCTCATCAGGACCCAAGCTATTTGACACCCGGTCAATAGTTTCTCAAAACCTTGTTCGAATCGGAAGTAGTCAAAGTTGTACCAGATCTTTATTGGAGCAGATATTCTTTCTTCACATTGAGCAGAGGTCCAGATAAGATACGTTAGTTAACTCTTCGCTTGCTATTCACGTCAACATAACCTACCTGTAAATAACGCAGACCCAGATGAGACAGATCCTGCATGAGCTGTCTCATCAGGGCCTGCACTATTTATAAGTTGATTGTGCAACCAGTGCACTCCACAGCAGTGATTTCACAGCGAAATACTTGTACACAGTGAAGATATATGTAATTACGCAACAGGACATTGGTAAAGAAGGAGAAATGAATTTTAAAATTCAGCAAGAGAAGGGTTAAAACATTTTCAAGAATAACTTCTTTATTCTTCCACCAAAGCCTATGTTGTGACCACTGTTTAGAATCGACTCTTCGAGACAGCTTAATGCTTAATGCAGTGTGAAAGTCATACAGAAAGCTCCTTTGTGAGAGTTTTCTGTATGACTGTCATTCAGCATTAAGCAGTCACGTGCCCATAAACATCTAAATTTTTTCTTTACTTCAAGGCCTACTTAGAGGGATTTTACCGTACTTCTTACATAAATATTCATCCAAAAAAGAAATTTGGATGACCGTTGTATGGAGGTTGTACTGTACAACCCAACCCTTGGTAACAAACATGGCCGACTTATCCCATGTGCGCCCAGTATCCTTGAATATGTGCACATGCAAACGGTGTAGATCCAGACAAACGGGTTCCTGTCTCTGATTATGGTTTGCGCTGTTTGCTTAACAAATTCTCTTTTTTTCCAACGAACGATATTGCAGCGACACCCCTCAAAATAAACATAACATTGATTCATGCTTTACATATTTCGGCAAATGCGTTTATAAAATAAGCCTTTATCCCTCTCATGTTAAACATGACTTGGTTCGCATTTGCATACAGTTTGGGTCCAGATGAGACGCCGAGTAACTCGGCATCTCATCAGGATCCAAGCTGTTTAAAACTCGGTCAACAGTATCTCAAAACGCTTGTACAAATCAGAAGTAAGTAAAAACAATGCAACAGATTAGAGTTTTGGCTTCTTTTTTTAAAAAAAAAAAAAAGCACGATAGGTCTTTCGATGCCAATGTCGCATCTGTGATTACCTATGTAAACAGTTTGGATCCAAGCTGTTCTGGTGATGTGATTATGTGGTTTTCAACCAAACAAAGTTTCAAAAATCAAAAGCCGACAAATTTTGCAGACGACAAGAGTTTGCAGTGAAAGGGTTAAGATGACCCAAATGTTATCTGACCGCGTTTAAATACCGTGTCCACCGGCCCTCTGTTGTTGTATTTGCTTATCCATCATCGAAACGAGATGACTTCAGGGAAAATTTGAAAATAATGACTTAGTAAGTAGTTTTCCAATCTCTTTTCATTATTTCACTTTATTTGTTATACGCACTTATGGCGTATACTAATTCATTAGAACTTGCCTCTAAGTGACTATATTGTGAAGAAAAATAAATATGTACTGTATTTTTTCCATTTTTTTCTTCATTTTCACTAGGGTGAGAAATTGAAAATAATGACTTAGTAAGTATTCTTCAGATCTCTTTTATACTAATGTATTAGACTTTATCTCAATGGAAGTTAAGAAATTTTATTGTGAAGAAAAATACATTCATACAGTAATCCTTTTTTTTTGTCAGAAAAGTATTTGTTTTTCTTCATTTTCTCTCAAAAATACGACCACAGTTTCTCATCTGGATCTTAACTAACAAATCTCATCTATCGTGCAAACAACACTTTCTATGAAATAATATTCTTACTTTCCACTTAAAACTGACATCAAAAATATATTTATGTTCCATTTTTAATATTAATTGAAACATGACATAGATAAAAAAAAATCTGATTTTATCTTAAAACTAAGTTTTTTACTTGTCATTTTTCCAAAAAGATATACGGAGTATCATGCTAGTATGAATGGATATCGTGTATTCACAATTATTTCAAAAAATATTTTTCTAAAAATCTCTACAAGCTTGATATCTTAAACCGAAAGTAATGACTTATAAACCGAAAGTAAAGACTTTTGCCGATATCAATATCAAGCTTTTACTTTGTTCGCGCCTAATTTTAATTGTCCTCTACAACCGAAGTTTGTTAAAGAGAAAAGAAAACAAATCAGTAAATTAAAAAAAACCTGGATAATAAATAAATGCATTTTAAAGGAAAAAACCGCAGACACAGAACCAGAGGTTGAGACAAACGTCCCTGATCAATCACCGCCTTGAAAAGGCTGCGTCTGATCTGGGACTTCACTGTTTGCTGTGGTTAAATTTGGAATGAAAAGTTTGTGAAATAAAGGTTATCTCTTTGATCGGACCGTTTTCATGCTTCTGCACAGCAACCCCCCTCTAAACCGGAATTTTCTAGTAGAGACCCAGTTGGATACTTTTTAGACAGGTGGCTGCTTAATACAGGGTGAAAGTCATGCAGAAAGCTCCTCTAGGAGCTTTCTGAATGACTTTCACCCTGCATTAAGCTGCCATCTGTGTTAAAGATCAATAATGGTACGTATGTGAGTGTTCGAATAGTCGAGTATTTGAGTGTTCGAACATTCGAGTATTTGAGTGTTCGAATAATCGAGTTTTTACTATATCTATACATTTCGTTAGATAAACGACTCTAACATTTAAATTCCTGTATTTCTTTTCATTTTACTTTCTCAAATATCATTTGTTCATAAAAATTAAAGTTCTAGTGAAAATCTTGTAGATGTTTCGCATGTTTCACGGTTGTTCTAACTTCACACGGTTCACGATTTTTCACATGGTTCACGATTTTTCGTATGGTTCACGATTTTTCACACATGGTTCACGATTTTTCGCATGGTTCACGATTTTTCGCATGGTTCACTATATAGGTTGAGACACTAATCGATACTGGTGCCGAAGAAAACGACTTTAACCCATTCCCACATATTGACGACTTTTGGCGCTTCTGTAAAAGTTACTTTGTGAAACGACTGTGATAAATAGAGGAGCAAATGCTCTATTTATCAAAATGGTTTAAAAACTACATAATTCCGAAAATTTCCTTTTCTCCAGTAAATGCTCCTTTTTGGTAGATATACTCAAAGAGGTTGGATCTAAAAATAGCCTATGCGGGAATGGGTTAATCCTTTACTCTATAAATACGCCCTTCTAGGTTTTTCTTTGCAAACACAGTTGACCCAGATCAGACGGCTCCTGTAGGAGACAGCAAAAGATTCGAGGCATTATTAAACAAGGCTTCGATTTTATACAGTACACGTGACCCCTCTACCAGACGTTCAGATTAGCATCAATGTCCGTCTGTAAGGCAGGTGGCAGCTTAATGCAGGGTGAAGGTCCTGCAGAAAGCTCCCAGGTGAAAATTCTGCATGAAATAAACCCTGCATTAAGCAGCCGTCTGACTAAAAAGATCTAAATTCTTCTTTACTACAATTCTGGTGAAGAGGGGGTTTACTGTGTAAATGTACCAGAAGATAGTTCTAGTTAACAGGAATCCGCTGGTATCTAAAACTCAACAATTTGAAACAGATATCTAATAGCGCTATAAGCGTAAGGTGAAGAAATCTTTGAAAGAATGCGAAGAATGTAATAAAATTTCAGACATAGTTTCTTGGTTTAGTGATTTGCGATAAAAAGGTGAAACTCCATTCGAATATTATGGAACCTCGATATTTCACTTGGATATTACGAAAGCTCGTAGAAATCTGGAGTCAGGAGCATGTAATCATCAAACTTTTCCCTCATTCTCATAGAGATAACCTTTTCACGCCTTTGCAAACAGACAAGACGATTCCTGTAGGAGCCATTTGATCAGTGTGTTTGCCTTTGGAGATACAGTTGAACTTCGATATCTCGAACTCGGATACCTCGAACTTCGGGATAAGTCGAACTAAAAGTTCGGTCCTTCCAAAACTTACAATACAGAATTTCTCTAAAATATATCGCTACAGATATCTCGAAAGTTTAGAAAGTTTAGAAACACATGTGACAGCTTAGTACAGGTCTAAAGTAATCCTATAGGAGCTTTCAGCATTAATTTAGACTTGTATTAGGCTGTGAACTCGAGAAATTGTTCAGATTAGAAAGCGAATAACTCGAGCTCCTGTTATCTCGATCTAATTTATATAGTCCCTTGAAGTTCGAGATATCGAATTTCAACTGTTTTTAACCCCAGTTCAGTAGTTTCTCAAAAGCTTGGACGACTTGGATGCAGGTAAAAATTGCACTAGACCAGAATTCTATACATGTTTTAAACCCTTTCCCTGTTGTATATTCATATAAGAAATAATGACGTCATAAATATTATTAAGATTATTTTTATAATGGCATATGAGCACATGGCATTTTGCCCCAGATAGAAGCTGTAGAATCAGATCTATATTATGTCTGGCGTCCACTACAGCGCCGAAGCCTTCCCGAAGGGTTGCAGAATGAATTATGCTAGATTCGGGAACCATTCGGGATCAAATTTTTATTCGGGGTCATTCGGCATGCATTCGGGAAGTATTCGGGAAGTGGCTTACGAAGCGTTGCGGAATAGACGCCGAAGCGATGCAGAACCATGCCGAAACCTTGAGAATTATCTCCCGAATGCTTCCCGAATGCTTCCCGATCGTTCGGAAAGGTTGCGGAAGGGTTGCAGAACATGCCGAAGGGATGCCGAATCGTTGCAGAAATAATGCCGAATGGCTGCCGAATTGAGAGTCTGGGTATATAACAATGTCGCATTTTTGTGTTTTGGAATGGAAAAGATGTCTCGTTGGAGTGAAAAAGATGCTCCCCCTATATCTAGACTAGACTCGTTCGGATGGAGCGGATGGTTACCTCCGGCTCCTAACACCTAATGGGTAGTGGGTCGGAGTACATGGCACCATTATCATGTAATAAGTACTGACAGTTCCTTTACGTCCTGATGAGCCGTCTTATGCCTGCTTTATATTGATACCCCTTTTTAAACTGTATGTATTACCTTATCCTCCTCTCCATGCATGGTGTCGTAATAGTTCAATATATGTGACTGGGGATTGCTTAAAAACCTCTCATACTTAATTGAGAAAGATTAATTTTCTATGTCAGTTATTAATGGCTATTACTCATGTATGTCTTATTTCCATTTCATATCTTAATTTGCATCTAAAGATAGTTCTTAGGCTTCTATAGTATTGTCCTGTTTTATTAACCTGTCAAATTATACGCTTGCTGAACACGCCATATATAGCTTCGGTTGATATCGATCGTTTCCGCTAATAAAAGCTTTCTTACTTGGCTTATTCAAGTACCTGTATATTTATTTGTGAATCTCGTGAAAAACGTTTGAAACACAGGTTTACCTAAGCTAAATATATCCTTTCAGTGACGTAGGAATATTCAAATTTGACAGGTTAATAAAACAGGACAATACAAGTATAGATCCACTTACACATATCCGTACTATATGCACACAGCCTTATACTACAAAATAAGTAAGTGTGTACATGAGAATTAATGTAAATAAATATTGACATATATCTATTATAGCTATAGATGTGTTGCAAAGTAACAAACTCAATGGACCCTGTTTGGATGGGTCAAACACGAATCCCTTTTTCAAAATATCCACTGTTTGCAAAATACAATTACACTCTTTGCAAGTATACTACTTGTGAAGGATACACACACATCTATATATTAATATTAATACAAACTATGTAGACCCTGTTTGGGTTGGGCTTAAATACACTCTTAGCAAGTACTTGGGAAGAGCACACACAAACGTACGTACACACATACATCTACATATAAATGCTTCCCTCTCATGTTTTATTTCGTTTTCGTCAAAACAAAAACATTATTACGAGTTTAAGGGATTGATTATATACATGCTATTTTAAGCTATTTATAATTGGTAGCAAAAATGAGATGTGTTATATTTTATAGCTATTCCTGTTCTTTATACATGCATTTTATCCATAGTTAGTTAGTAATGGAATGTATTTTGTTAAGAAGCTATGGTTTTAGTCGATAAATAACTTCTAGCTTATGTTAAATAAGATGTTGTGTAACATCCGACTATAAGTACATTTCTTGTATATTGTATTTTATATTTCGAAATCCTTTCGTCAATATGACGACCGTTTTTACAGATATAAGGTTTGCTGACATAAGCGTCTACTGAGACTATTCAGGCCCAGTTTCACGAACATTCTTAAGTAATAACTTAGCTAAGCCTGTTACTTAAAATATACCAGAGCATAAATTTTCATAAATTAGTGTTTATTTTGTAAAAACAAATTGTAAGACGTTTGCTTAATTGTCATTTTAAGAATACATATTGTATTTGATAATAATTGAGGGCGATCTAAATCAAAAACAGTATTTAAGAATTTGTAACAGACTTTTGGTTAAATTGGATATTTCATGCACAAACTGTTATTTTCTGTTTAAAAAATATAACATAATGTCTATAAGGATTCTGCTTAGATAAAATTATTTCACTTATATGTAAGTGTAATACCCCAATAAGTTAAGCCTGACATTAAGTATATGAATCGTTCATAATACATTCGGCATGTCTTCCGCGTGGATTCGGGAACCCTTCCGCGTCTTCGGGAAGCCTTCGGGAAGCCATCGGGAAGCCATCGGGAAGCATTCCGCATCGATTCGGCTTCATTCTGGAACCGCTCGGGGTGGATAGGAGATCCCGAAGCCATGCAGAATGACCCCGAATCTACCCCGAAGCCATCGCGAAGGGTTCCCGAACGTCCCGAAGGGTTCCAGAAGGGTTCCAGAAGGTCCCGAAGCCTTCCCGAATAAAAGATTCGGCGTCCAAATTTTAAAACTTTTAAAACTTGGATGCCGAATCTTTTTCGATCCCGATCAGTTCCCGAATCACCCAGAAGGGTTCCCGAAGGGTTCAAGAATGACGCGGAAGGGTTCCCGAACATCCCGAAGGCATGCCGAATCATTCAGAATCTGCGATATCCACATTCGGGAACCCTTCGGGAACCATTCGGCGTCCTAGTGGACGCCTGGTCTTACACCATAAGCAAACAGAGCAGACCCTGATCAGACGGCTCCTATGGGAGCAATCTGATCTGGGTCTACTCTGTTTGCAGATGCGTCAAAAACTCTTACTTACGTAAGGGAAAGTGTTAACAGCAGGTGAAGGAGTCCGATAGAACATATCTACAATACATAAACATGACCTAAGGTCAAATACAGTTGAACTTCGATCTCTCGAACTCGGATAACTCGAACTTCGAATGAGTTCGGTTCATCCAAATTTAACTATACAGATTTGTTCTAAAATACATTTGTATATCAAGAAACTCATGTGGCAGCTTAATACAGGTCAAGTATTGCCGAAAGATCACACAGGAGCTTTCAGCTTTATTTTAGACCCGAATTAAGCTGTGAACTTAGAAATTGTTTCAGATTAGAAATCAGATAATTCGCAACCTCTGTTATCTCAAAGTAATTTGTATCGTTCATTGAAGTTCGAGATATCGAAGTTCAACTGTATTTTAAGTTCCTAAATGTGTATTGCAGCTTAATCTTTGATCTGGTGAACAGTGTTCATGGTAGACTCCACCCACTGTGACTACTAATTATTAACTCACCAGAGCACAAAGTGCTCAGGGTGAGCTTTTGTGATCGCCCGTTGTCCGTCGGCGTGCGTCGTTCGTCGTTCGTCGTTCTTCGCCCGTCGTCAACAATTTGAAGGTTTAAAAATCTTCTCCTCTGAATCTACATGGATCTCAACTTTCATTTTTGGCACATAGCATCATATTCAGGTCCTCTACAAAAGTTATATAAATTATGCCCCTGGTGTCAAAATTGACCCCGCCCCAGGGTGCCTTGTTTTCAATAGACACATACAGTAAAACTTTGAAAATCTTCTCCTCTGAAACTGGAAGGTTCTCAGCTTTCATGATTAGCACAAAGCATCGTGTTCAGGTCCTCTACAAAAGTTACATAAACTATGGACCGGGGTCAAAATTGGCCCCGCCGCAGGGGTGGGCAGTTTTCAATAGAAACAAATAGTGAAATATTTGAAAATCTTCTGCATGGTCTGCAACCGGAAGGCTCTCAGCTTTCATATTTGGCACATAGCATCATATTCAGGTCCTCTACATAAGTAATATTATTTATAGCCCCGGGGTCAAAATTGGCCCCGCCCCAGGGGTGGGCAGTTTTCAATAGAAACAAATAGTGAAATCTTTAAAAAAAAAACCTTCTTCTCTGAAACTGGAAGGCTCTCAGCTTTCATATTTAGCACATAGCATCATGTTCAGGTCCTCTACAAAAGCTATATAAATTATAGCCCCGGGGTCAAAATTGACCCCGCCCCAGGGGTGGGCAGTTTTCAATAGAAACAAATAGTGAAACCTTTGAACACCTTCTTGTCTGGAACTGGAAGGCTCTCAGCTTTCATATTTGGCACATAGCATCATGTTCAGGTCCTCTACGTAAGTTATATTATTTATGGCCCCGGGGTCAAAAATGGCCCCGCTCCAGGGTTGGGCAGTTTTCAATAGAAACAAATAGTGAAATCTTTGAAAATCTTCTGGTCTGCAACTGGAAGGCTCTCAACTTTCATATTTGGCACATAGCATCATGTTCAGGTCGTCTACAAAAGTTATATAAATTATAGTCTCGGGGCCAGGGGTGGGCTATTTTCAATAGAAACAAATAGTGAAATCTTTGAAAATCTTCTTTGCTGAAACTGGAAGGCTCTCAGCTTTCATATTTGGCACAGAGCATCATGTTCAGGTCCTCTACAAAAGTTATATAAATTATGGCCCTGGGGGTCAAATTTGGCCCTACCACAGGGGTGGGCAGTTTTCAATAGAAACATATTGAGAAAACTATGAAAATCTTCTTCTATGAAACTGGAAGGTTAATCTCAGCTTTCATATTTGGCTCATAGCATCATGTTCAGGTCCCCTACAAGTTTTTCTATATTATTCCCCTGGGCTCAAAATTGGCCCGCCCCAGGGCCGGCTAGTTTTCTATAGAAACATACAGTGAAAACTTTGAAAATCTTCTCCTCTGATTGTCTGGTGAGCTCTTCAGTGCCATTCTGGCCCTCTTGTTTTTACATGTTGCTATATGAAACAAGTAAATACATTGCTATGAAATTAATATAGAATCAGATCTAAGATAGTCTAAAAACTGAGCAGAGTCTGCTTATATGGCTCCTATGAGAGTCGACTTATCTGGGTCCATTTTGTTTGGAAAGAAACGTATGACCTAGGTTTGTTTGGAAAGAAACGCATGACCTAGGTCTGATTGCAAAGAAACGCACGACCTAGGTCCGTTTGCAAAGAAACATATGACTTATCTGGGTACATTCTGTTTGGAAAGAAACGCATGACCTAGGTCTGTTCGCAAAGAAATCTATGTCCTAGATCTGTTTGGAAACAAAAATCCGCATGACCTAGGTCTGTTTGCGGAGAAAAAAATCACCGCATGACCTAGCTCTGTTTGCAAGGAAACGTATGACCTAGGTCTGTTTGCAAAGAAACGTATGACCTAGGCCTGTTTGCAAAGAAACGTATGACCCAGGTCTGATTGCAAATAAACGCATGACCTAGGTCTGTTTGCAAAGAAACGTATGACCTAGGTCTGATTGCAAAGAAACGTATGACCTAGGTCTGATTGCAAAGAAGCGTATGACCTAGGTGTGATTGCAAAGAAACGTATGACCTAGGTCTGTTTGCAAAGACGTTCAAAGGCGTCTCTGTCATGTAAAAAACAACCCACAAGGTATAGGAAAGATCACATGGTGCAGTGTTTTATCTTTATATATCAATGCTTTATCTTAATATATCAATGATTTATCTTTCTATATCAATGTTTAATCTCTATACATGTATATCAATGTTTTGTTTTTATATATTAATGCTTTATCTTTATATATCAATGCTTTGTATTCATAAATTAATGCTTTATCTTTATATACCAATGTTTTACCTTTATATATCAAAGTTTTATCTTTATATGTCAATGCTTTATCTTTATATATTAATGTTTTATCTTTTTATATTAAAGTTTTATCTTTATATATCAATGTTTTATCTTTATATACATGTATCAAAGTTTTATCTTTCTATATCAATGCTTTATCTTTATATATCAATGTTTAATCTCTATACATGTATATCAATGTTTTGTTTTATACATCAATGCTTTGTCTTTATATATCAATACTTTATCTTTATATAGCAATGTTTTATCTTACTATATCAATGTTTAATCTCTATACATGTACATTGTATATCAATGTTTAATCTCTATACATGTACATTGTATATTAATGTTTTGTGTTTATATATCGATGCTTTATCTTTATATACCAATGCTTTATCTTTCTATATCAATGTTTAATCTCTAAACATGTATATCAATGTTTTTATCTTTATATATCAATGTTTTGTCTTTATATATATAAATGTTTTGTCTTATACATGTATACCAATGTTTTATCTTTATATGTCAATTTTTAATATTTATATATCGATGTTTTGTCTTTTTATACAGTGTTTATCCTTATCTCGTTACAGTTGTTTATATAAGACACATTTAATGCGTTCCAAAGTCTGATCTATTTTCTAAAGTCACAAGTGGATCGTTCATCTGAATCAAAATGACCCTTTAAAACGGAATCCATGTTTAATGTTACATCGACCCAGTGATCGAGATAGTACCACCAGATCTATGTCTATGATTTATTCATACAGTAAAACCTCTCTATAACGGACACTAATTTGTGTTAATTATTTGGTATTTAGAGCAGGTGGTTGCTTAAAGCAAGGTGAAAGTAAAACAGAACGCTCCTATTGGAGCGTTCTGTTTTACTTTCGCCTTGCTTTAAGCAGCCACCTGCTTGATGTAATTTAGTGGCCGTTATAGAGAGGTTTTACTGCAATTCCTTTCTTTGATAGAGATGCGTATTGACGCATTTTCAGAGTAGACATATCCAGATCAGACAGCTGTGATCAGGGTCTGTTCTGTTTGTCTTTTGGAATAATATAGATTCTACAGAAATTTCATAGTTTTTGTGCACTTATAAACATTCAGGTAATTAATGTGTATAGGGTTAATGATTTCTTGTATGAATACAATATTCATGGTGAAAATGTTTTATTTATCTAACCAAATGTATCCGCTTCGATCCGGATTCTACAACACACTGGACCCACAGGTAGTCGTATCGAAGTGACTGAGTCATTTACAGAGTATATTAGCGGCGTAGCTTCCGATGCGTACTTACGCACGTGCGTAACATCAATGTGAAAGGTAGTATGGCAAAAATAGAACGTAAAATCGAAGGCTAAGTGGGTAGACTTTGATAAACATCTTGTCATGTCAGCTTAGCTTTTACCAATTCCTTCATATTGACGCCTTTTGGCGCCTCTGTTAAAGTCGCCGTTTGAAACCATTGTGATAAAAATAGCATTTGCTCCTATAGGGGGGAATGCTCCGTTTATTACAGTAGTTTAAAAACTACACTATTCTAAACTTCCCGGGGGTGGGGCAGAGCCTTATAGCCACGGTGCGTAAGTACATTATATTTGGATTCAGCTACGCGCCTGCATATACATGTCGAAATATGGCATAAAAATCTATTAAACCTTTACTCCGTCATTATTTATGTGTGAAATAGTATATAGATCTATATATGAATAGTAATTAGGGTAATTTGGTGACATCATAAATACTAATTAGATAAGGTTTTTAACAACAGCACGTGAACGCTAGATTGTTTTGCCATGGCTTAAACTGTAGAATCATTGTCTATATTGATTCATGAACAAACAGAGCAGACCTGGATCGGATGCCTCCTACAGGAGCCGTCTGATCGGCGTCCTTTCTGTTTGAAAAGACGTTAATATATGCGTATCTATGGAGTTATGGGTTAAGGACCGTTTGGGCTTAAATTACCCATCCGATTTACTATACATGTAAACATATGGCAGCGCTACCGATGTTCAAATTGCGTACCCAAGCAGGTGCGGATCCATCCAGGATTTCAGACTGGGGGGGGGGGTAGAAGTTTTTTTTGAAGTGGGGGGGGGGGGCGTAGATTTTTATGTTTGATGACATAAATAAATAGTGTGTTAAAGGCAGGTGGCTGCTTAAAGCAAGGCGAAAGTTTTATTTTCACCTTGCTTTAAGCAGCCACCTGCTCTAAATACCAACTTATGAACACAATTCGGTGGTCGTTAAAGAGAGGTTTTACTGTATATAGATCTAAAATATTACTAAAAAAAATTGTTTAGGCAATTTTAGGGGGGTGGGGGCGTACGCCGGTTCCGCCCCCTCTAAAACCGCGCCTGCCAAGTGCTGAAATCGTCATTTCTCCACCAAGCCGTATATACTGGTGACCACTCTTTAGAATCGTCTCTTCGAGCATCGTTCCCGCAACAATCGTTAACTCAGTGAAACTCTAGTATAAGCTAATTTTAATGCACATGGGCGATTCCCACACTCCTTTAAGGTTGTACGGTAATTGTGTTTTCCGGTTCCGGTTAATAAAAGTCAGATACATTAAAAGTATCTGGTCACCAGGCTTTGTCCAATTTGGTTTTGAAAATCATTATATAGTTTTTTCTGGACACAATATCTTCGTCTAACTTACTCACAACTTTCACACAGGTTTTAGTTTTAAAAACAGGTAATCTGCAGATTGGCACCTGTTAAGGGGCCAGAAATCCTGGTCCCTTGACAGGATCTATGAACCCAGAGTAAATCAATTAGCATGTGCAGACAGTCATATATCCAAATTGTGCACCACTTTTTCGATACCTGATCTGGATCTATGCTGTCTGCACATGACCCCTTTTTACACATGACCCCTTTTTTTTACTTTTTATTATTGTTCCTATTATGCATGCACTTACATGTATACAGGTAGATGTGATATACACTGCATGCTGTATTAGATGTATATAAAAATGCATTTTATAGAATTCTTACTATTTTAAACTTGATAATGTATTTTTTTTAACAGGTTGTTAGTTAAATTTATTGTTAAGAAACTTATGTTATTATGTCGGTAAATAGCTTTTAGCTAATGTTAAATATGTTGTGAAAACAACCCGACTATAAATAAAGTTTCTTATATCTTGTATCTTGTATCCACTGATTTGTGCTTCTTAACTGGAAAGGTGTAACTCGTGTTGATGAATATAGTTCTAATAAAATTGGATGTTTTTGTGTCGTTGGTATTTTTTTCTTCAATTTTTTTTTCAAAAGGATCTAGAAGAATCTAGATCTATGAATGTTTTTTCCACATGTAGATTTATATACCGATCTGTATAAACATCACAAAGTCAGTCCGATACCGATGCCTGTGGTTGGGTTATGCATTTCTAGGTCCCCAATGCCTTAGTTTGGGCGAGTACTGTGTACCAATGTTAGGTGAGTTGTCTGTTGTGCGGCAGGTGAAAAATGAGTATGAATATCAATCGTTACTTTTCGGCTAATTCCGGCGAGGCACCTATTTCGTAACATAAAGCCGAGACGATCCGATTGTCTGGAGTGTATACTATTCATTGACGTCGCTTTGTGAACACAGGTAGCCGTACCGAAATTCCACGAACCCCACTCTTCCCATGTCCCATTATATAAGGCAGTGTTGAAAATTATCCGTCTTATTTATAGCTACAAGACAATCCATATAAAATCTGCGTTTGACAAAATTTACTTAAAAAACTGCGACATTTTTCCCGCTATCTTGACCGCATCTGGTTTTGTGCGTTGCTATTTCAGCTGTTAATAATATATTCGTTTACTGACTACCCCTTTCCATTGTTACCGACAGGAAAGTGCACATCGGTGTACTGGATCAGAGACATATACATGTATGCACAGGGGGCCATTTCGTGGGTCTACATGGTCTAAAAGGTAAAAAAAATGATTGGGTCGATTATGCACAGGGGGCCATTTCGTGGGTCTACATGGTCTAAAAGGTAAAAAAAATGATTGGGTCGATTATGCACAGGGGGCCATTTCGTGGGTCTACATGGTCTAAAAGGTAAAAAATTGATTGGGTCGATTTAGTGTTATTTTATATACAATATAGATCTAAGACTTAAATCGACCCAATCAATTTTTTTGACCCTTTAGACCATGTAGATCCACGAAATGGCCCCCTGTGCGTGTATGTATACATGTAGCTATATATGTCTCTGACCGGATCTAGTAAAGAAAAGTGAGAGTTTAAACAAACTGGCAGTAGAAGATCTATCTATAATTATATATCGTAATTTAACGTCAGATAAATAGGGTAGAATCTACGTAGGCCTACAGCTGATAAATATATGATATATATTTCGGGTGACAAACATGGATTCGAAATCGGTCCATTTAGTTTGGAATTATGAACGAAAATAAGAATGGTCAGTGGTATACAGAGCAATATGATTAAATGTGTGTATATATCTAAAATATGCATCTTTGCGATCAGTATGTTGCAATATTGACACGACTCCCTGTGCGCGTGTGTATGATTCCATACAGTGTAGTGTGTATTATAACCCACGTGATAGTTCACAAGTGAAGAAATTCCCAGGCATGATACAACCGACCAACTTTTAAGCTCGTTGATTGGTTGTTAAGTGACAATCCCCCATCAGGCCCGGAACGCGCACATTGCATGTGCTTTGAAGGTTTAATGGAGGTTGGGTTGCATTTGTTGTGGATTGTAAACAATTTTCTGGTTCACCACTTAACCAGAAATAGTGAATTGAATTACAAGTTCGAAAGAAATGATCAGGGATGACACAGGAAGTAAGTAATGTCTTAAATATTTCGTAACAATCACTATTGCAATAAATTCCGGCACGATCGATACAACCTCGTGTTTTTCTAAAAAGGAAGTGTATTTGTTGACATGCGTGAAATTTGGCGGGGAATTACGAAATCTGTGTATTGGTTTACGCGCATTTTTTGCTGGCGGGACCGGAAGATTTTTTCTGCAGACAGATATTCTGGTGTTTTCAGTTGAATCGTATGTACAAATTATTTAAGATTCAAACATGTTCTATGCAGCTAGGTTGTTGCCATTGAGATTGTCAAACTTGCAGACGGTAAATTTGTTGTAACAAATCGTACATTGTAAACACAGGGGGCAGTTTGTTGTGATCTTTGTCCGGGAACTTTACCGCAATCGTCAGTTTTATCGATCTACAGATCTAGATGTATATTTGTCTAATATTCTTTTATTCAAGGTCTAGTTTTAGTTGTGGACTTGGGGTCCAGATCCGGAGATCCCCATTAACCATTTATCTCATGAATATTCATAGCAATCAAAGACCTATGCTAACATAGGTCTTTGTAGCAATCAAAGACCTATGATGTGTGTTATAGGTCTTTATAGCAATTGACCGAATTTTCTGATTTTTGTGACAATTTGAACAAGTGATTATTTTTACCATGGCGATGACAGCAGAACAATAGATCTACCTTTATTCTTTCATTTCATATGCTTTTATAAGAAATCTAATTAATATTCATGATGTCATTAGTTATAATTTATTAATGAATATTAATGGAAGTGAAGGGTAAAGATCCCTTTCTGTTTTGGTTACTGACTTTGGAATGGAGCCATGATACAGGTAAAGGTCAGATCACCAGACTGCTGATACCATTTTTTTAGAATCGTCTCAGGATCCTATTGATTGGTAACAAAAAAAGGAGAAGTAAGGGATATTCTCAAATCTTTACTCAGTGATTTTTTTACCTGTGAGTCCTGAGTCCTGTACTCACAAAAATCTCTGGGGATGCAAAGTTTCAAATTAAGAGTCTGAGAGTCCCAATAATGCATTGAAATTTCTTGCAATATTTAATTATTAAGCTTTATTGATATCTGAATTATAATCAACACCCAGTTTTTCATCAGCTATTAACCAAAGACTTATGATAACACATAGATAAGAAACTACTGTATAACACTAGGAGAACTTTATTCTGATAGGTGGTTTGGTTCTTTGCACTAAACTTTTTTGTTTGTGAACAGATTTTAACAATCCAGGTATCATATTGTAGCTTTATAGTTGCACTACACAATGATATGCTTATATTTCCCGAGTTTTTCTTACCATCCGAGATATTTGCAAACGTGACTTTGTTTGATTTTGTACACGTTAAAATCATACCTTATTTCAGCACGTGGCAAACTCTTATATTTTATAAACTACTGAAAAACAAAAGTTTTATCTGTGATAAAAATTGAATTAATAGTATTTATAATCGTTTTCCAATTAAATTATACCATATTATTTTTAAGAAAGTATGCAAATCTTTAGAAATCTTGAATTTTAATTGCAAACTAAGGTAATTTTCATCAAAATAAATAGATTTCAATTCAGACAGGTGGGTTGGGTCTTTGCACAAAACTTTTTTGTTTGTGGACCGATTTTAACAATCAAGGTACCATATTGTAGCTGAATAATTGTTCTACACAATGATATGTTTATATTTCATGAGCCTTTCTTACAACTAGAGATATTTGCAAACGTGACTTTGCGTGATTTGGTACATTTGCCGCGAGACTTGGTGAGATTTGTCTAAGTTGCTTATCTGTGTGTTATCATAGGTCTTTGTATTAACTTATGAAAAAGCCAGTTTTACAAATATCTTTGACTGGGTGCTTTAATGTATTTGCATAGAATATTTGGACTCGTTCTTTGAATTTGAGGACTCGCAGATTTTCAGTTTAGCGAGTCCCAGGACTCGTGCAAGAAAACATATATAAAAAAATCACTGTTTACTCCATGAATATTCATGTAAGAAATAATGACATCATGAATATTAATTAGGTCAATTGTTATAATATACTACTAGCACTAGTGGTGTCCCGATAATCGATTATAATCGAAAATCAGTCGAGCTCGGCCACAAACCAAGCGCTCGAGCGCGACTTGGCTGTTTCCGATTAATCGGAATGTGGAGAATCACGGAAATAACCAAAGTGATTTGTAATCTTATGCATTGCGCAGCATGCTCGTAATCTGAATCATATTTTCATGGTATTTCAACACTAAAACCATATCACAATTTCTATATTTGCTATTAAATGAACAACCAGGGTTTGAACTTAGCGCTTGCATACTCGCTAAATGCCAGAAGAAAATGAAAATTGAGAGTTGAAATTTCAAGCACTCGAAAAAGAATGAGTACTTTTTCGAACATTAAAATACGATGTTATTGAAATCTAAAGATTTATATCATAAACAGTCATTGTGTCAATCAGTTACCGATAGAAACTGCCCTTTATATTCCTTAAATATTCGAATTGTCCCTTTCTTTTTCTCCATCCTACTGTTACTATTTATAGTATCCATGTGGGAAAACCCCTGTGAAGCTGCACGCGCCCCGTTGCTTTAGCCCGATTTACATTGCGTATACATCATAAGTAGCATATCGAAACGGGGTACCAGTATTTTAGCACCTGTATGCAACCATTTTAGCTGATGCAAACCAGACACGACGATGTCAAAACAAAATTTTAATAAGTGATTTGTTTTGTAAAACCAAAACCAAGACTTTGAAATAAAATGACGGATGATGGAGAAACAATAAAAGATCGCCATTTAATAAATATTTTAGCCTTCATGCACGAAGCCATCTGCAATCTGCACCGAAAATCATTAATTCAGGTAGAAACAGCCGGTAACAGAGTTTTATAAAATTCATTTTATTTGCAACTTCCACAAATAAAACTATACATAAAAATAGCATGTAAAACATTTGAATAACATTAGAACAAGACAAGTATTAAAATAATTTTACCCTTTCCCTCATATAAACGTATTTTCACGCATCTGCAAACAGAGTAGACCCAGATCAGACGGCTCCTAGAGGAGCCGTCTGATCAGGGTCTGCTCTGTTTGATTATATACTTTGATAGATCTGTTTCTTTGCTTTCTAAAATGTATACAATGGGTCACCTCCCATATTTCTTTATAACTATTTTGTTGATGAATATTCAGTAGGTACTGAAAGTTGCCTGGCCTAAATACAGAACAGGGAAAGGGTTAATCTTTAAACGCTTCCATTCAAAACTTTTCTATATTACATAGTAGACTCTACACTTGTAACCGATTCCGATTATAATCGAAGCTTAGTCGGTTGGCATGAACCGATTATCGATTATGAAAATCCAGCCGATTCCCATCACTAGTTAGCACTTGGTCACAGGAATTTTTATCCGACCATGCCAGAAACTAGAATCACATCTGTATCATAGCATGAGCAGTCTGATCTGGGTCTACTCAGTTTACAAAGGAGTAAAAGGGTAACAAAACAACTTTAAAAGTGTTGTAGTTAACTCGTGGGAAATCCGTAAGTTCTAGATTATAAGGCTCAGTGGTCAGAGTGCTGGCATGGTTATCCAAGGTCCCTGGGTTTTATTTCCGGTCTGGTCACGATTTTTTTAACAAGTTGTCCTGTTACAGTTTGATGTCTAACAAAAATTCTGACTGTGTACATGCTTGATTTTCTATTGGAGATAGGGGCGAGTTTCTCAGAGAAAAGGAGGGAGTAATGTAACAAGTTATACGGAAAAGGGGCAGTTATGTAACGGGGTTAAGATAAGTGGAATACAGGTACAGTAAAACCCATCTAATGTGACCACTGAACCCTTTCCCTTATACAAACACATGTTCACACATTTGCAAACAGAGTAGACCCAGATCAGACGGCTCCTATAGGAGCTGTCTGATCAGGGTCTGCTGTTTGCTAATGGAATTCGATAGATCTCTTTCTTTAGGTTGTAAATGGCTACAATGTTCCACCTTCCATATTTCATTAACTATTATGTCCATGAATATTCAGTAGGTATTGAACTTTGGAATAAACATAAAACAGGGAAAAGGTTAATAGATATGGGTGTCTTTATAAGCAGGTGGTTGCTTAATGCAGACAAAAGTAATGCAGGAAGCTCCTCCTGCATTAAGCTAGCACCCAGAATTATATATCTTGGGTAGTAGCATTAGCAGGGTTATACTGTAATTGGTAGGAAATCGACATGTCTCTGGTCGTGTGGCTCAGTAGTTCAGTGAATAGAATCCTGGCACAGCAAGCCAGAGGCCCTAGTTTCAAGTCCTGGTTGTGCCAGGATCTTTTCACCACTTGTCCTGTTACAGTTGTTTACTCTGATAAAATGACTGTACTTTAAAGAAAGTTCAGTTTTAATTGGTTTCCCATTACTCCATATAGATAAACATGTTGATGAAATTCAGACTTTGTGTAATACAAGTTCACTTACCTCCATTGATAAGGGACCTTTTGGACACATAAACATTGTTGATCTTTGTCCATTTCCCTCATCACCATCTTGCACGATTTCAAATAGTGATGTTATATAAAATTCCTAATAAACGCTCTTTGGGTTACATTTTGGGATGGAGATGGGGTTGTTATGACACATAACATTCAAAGATAACGAGTGCAGTTGAATATAGCATTATGTTTTGTTAGGTGATTCAATTAAATGTCAAGTTATCAGTAAGATTTGGATTTATTGGGACTTGAAGTCAGCATTGGTGAGTTTTGCCCTCACCAAAAACGCCTGTGTACATTGTTTACCCATTCCCTTATTGGCTATCTTTAGACCCAACCTCTTAGGAAAAAAATCTACCAAAAAGGAGTATTTACTAGAGAAAATAAACTTTTAGAATTGTGTAGTTTTTAAACCAGTGTCATAAATAGAGCATTAAAAATGTGTTCCTTAGGAGCAAAATTAATGCTCTTTTTCTCACAATGGTTTCAGAAAGTGACTTGACAGAGACTTCAAAGGGCATCTGTATCATGGGAATGGCCTGAAAAAGTCACTGTTGAATTTGAAAAAGTTGGAAGATAGGTGCTTGTGTGTCATGGACACAGTTCTGGTTGTGTTAATCATATTATGAAACATGGGAATTTTTTCCAAGGCAGACAACTATAGAATCAAAACAGTAATGTACCATAAGCAAATGATGCAGACCGTGATCAGATGGCTTGTGTTGTTTGTAGAAGCTGTCTGATCTGGATCTGCTCTGTTTGCAAATGCAGGGTAAGCTAATGCATGTTAAAAATGTTTATCATGTACCGGAATGAAATCCCAAATTTATAGAATTTAGAACATTTTTACTATATATATACTGTATAATTAGGCCCCATGTTCAAAGATTTTGTAAGTTGGAAATTTTTATGGACATTAAATGATTAATGTGTTGATCTTTAACCTTTAATTAAGTCTTAAGTGAGGGAACTGAGTATAATATTAAACCTTTGCAAACAGTGTAAGAGCTACAGATAACTGTGCGTATTCAAATACTAGAATCGTCATTTCTCCACCAAACCCTATGTTGTGACCACTCTTTAGAATCGTCTCGAAGAGACGATTCTAAAGAGTGGTGACAACAGGGTTTAGTGGAGAAATAAAGAAGTTATACTTGAACATATTTCAATTTACGCATTTTATCTGGAGGTCTGCAGTGTAAACCCAGATCAAAGGGTTCCTTAGGAAGCTCTTTTATCAGAGTCTGCACTGTTTGTCATAAAATAATTTTCTCATTGATAAATTTCGATGCGGTGTTTTAATTAATATTCAAAAGAGAGGGGTCAGTTTTAAGTATTCAGCAGATTAAGGGTGCCACATATTGTTGGGCAATAGAGGTCATAATGAGGTCACTGAGGTGTGGATTTAACCCTTTGCCTAATTAATATTCATGTAAGAAATAAATTGATGTTAACTAGCTGAGGTTTTATAGCGATATTTACCGTATTTATTGGATTATGTATATACATCTCATCAGGATCAAAACTGTTTGCAAAAGTAATCAAATACTCAAATTAAAGTTGATATGTTCGACTCGGTTGATTTGCTCCAACCGATAAATCACAGTTGACCTTCAGTAAGGAACAAAGCATAAAGGGATTAACCAGTTCAGTCTTTTCATTGAATTTTGTTTTGTATTGAGAAAAATCAGGTGATTATTTAACCATTGACTCCATGAGTGTTCATGCAAGAAATATTGACACAAGGAATAGTAATTAGATTATTTTTATGCAGGCACATGATCACAGGAGATTTTGACCATGGCAGAAACTAAAGAATCAGATCTACATGTATGTTAATCCATAACCAAAAGAGCAGACTCAGATCAGACGGCTTCTATAGGAGACGTCTGATCCGAGTCTGCTCGGTTTGCAAAAGCGTGAAAGAGCTTTATATGTGGGAAAGGGTCAACTCTTTACTTGTTAACCCTTTCCCTCATATAAACGCGTTTTCACGTGTTTGCAAACAGAGTAGACCCAGATCAGACGGCTCCTATATGAGCCGTCTGATCAGGGTCTGCTCTGTTTGCTGGTGGAATTTGAAATATTTGTTTCTTTACTTTCTAAAATAGCTCCAATGTTCCCCTTTCCATATTTCCTTATAACTCTTTTGTCCATGAATATTCAGTAGCTATTGGAATTTGAAATAAATCTAGAACAGGGAAAGGGTTAATTGGACCTTTTGATGCCTTTGCAAAGTAGATCCTGATGTTTGCTTCTTACATTGTACCTATGGAAGATTTTTGTGTAGGTGTGGGTGCCAGTCATGAGAAGTTATTTTTTGCGTACAGGGTACCGTATGTACAGAGTTCATTGTCCCTTAGGTGCTTGATCTGGTCCCAGACATTCCTGAAATCATTTAGTCTGACATGGAGATCACAGGACATTTGGACCTGTGCAGTCTAGAATGAAATGAGCCATAGACATAATATACAGGGGCAGATTTTACATGCCAGGCCTTTTTCCTGGCAATTGTGGGAAAATGAATTTTAATGATTCAAATTTTTTTCATGCAATAAAAATCAAATTATTTGGAAAGCATTTTTGACCCCAATTTGTTTTAATTTATTTTGCATCCTTTTTAGCATTTTTAATTGAAATTTGGCATCTATTGAGATTTTTTTTCTTCTCAAAATTGGTGTTTTTTTTTTCTGTGTCCTTTTAATGGACCTGTGTAGATGCCAGAAAATGGTCTGCATATTGAGGTCATTATTTCTCCAATCCAGATGTTGTGACCACTCTTTCAATTAACCCTTTTCCTGTTCTATGTTTATTCCGAATTTTAATACCTACTGAATATTCATGGGCAAAATAGTTATAATGAAATATGGAAGGTGATCATTGCAGCTGTTTTAGAAACTGAATAATTTGTTCTATCAAATTCCATCAGCAAACAGAGCAGACCCTATAGGAGCTGTCTGATCTTGATCTACTCTTGTATGCTGCATGCAAATGTGTGAAAAGGCGTTTATATGAGGGAAAGGGTTATTATTTGTGGGGAAATAAGAGAAGTTACTCTTCAAGAAATGTTTACTTAACTATTTGACTTGATCACAGGCCCAGACATTTCCATCTGAATTTGGAATTGGGGGTCTCGGGACCCCCTACTGTTTCAATTTGAGAGTCCCTTGAATGTTTCTCGAGTCCCAAGTATTTGAGACCTTTAAAATTGATTATGCTATCATGGAATATAGGAGTAAATAGAAACTTTACTGATTTTATACTTTAACCCATTACCTCATACTGCGTAACTCGGCAGAAAATTTCAGGGTCAATTTAGCCTTTTGCTAGTCCCAATGATGCACAGCTACATGCATATATGGAAATCACACAATTGTGTCCGGGAAATCCCTGCACTGACATGAATATTAATTACTGTAAAACAGGTTATATTCGCGTCATGATTATTTCGCGTAAATGTGATTTTGTATTAATTCGCGTCATGATGATTTCGCTACGGCGTCCATCTCGCTAAATTAACATAACGGAAATAGAATCGTATAAAACGCTGCCGAATGCTGTAAAAAGGGCAAAGAATAAATTTCCGTATGTAACTGCCTTCGGCAATTTAGGGGTTATCAATCGATAATTGTGAACAAAGTCTAGGGCTTTTATAGTATGCGTCCAGGCCTGTATTTACCAGTATTCAATTTTGTAATTGTTTTGAGTACTACACTCAAATCTTGGGTGCATGTCACAGCGTGACACACCGGTCTACTGATGAAATGGTGGAAAACACTGGAAATGTAAGCCACAAAGTTACTACTCTTTAATAACTTCGGGGTCTTAATTGGATCAAAACTGTCTGCAAATGAAATGGTTATCACGAGTTGTCCATTATGAGGCTAAAGGTTAAATCCGTGTCCTTATTGAAACTTGGAATAGGATGATAAACGTGTGAAAACAAATTGACAAGTTTGTGTATACGTGTTGATCTGTTAAACGCGGCTTGGGATAAGGCGGTATTCAGTAGTCAAAATGAGTGAATTGTTTTTCACGAACACATAGAGTCAAACCTGTTTCAAAAGTCCGTAATTGTACATGTAATTTATCACTTGCCGTACATGTATACATGTATGTATATAAGAGTTACTCCCCTTTTCACGGAGATCAATGAAGAAGAGAAACATTGTTCCATTTTCTGGTCTGTATTTTTTATTTAAACACTTTTTTGTTTACTAAACAAACTTTTTATCGAAGCAATACACTTCATTCAATATGTGTGTTGAAGAAATAATTGAATTAATGCAGTAAACACATGGACGACTACATGAAAAAACTTACGATATTCCGGATATACCAATTTCGGACATTACTCCATTTTATACTTGTTACTGATTTATTAGCGAAAATATTAAATTCGCGAGGCAACGCATTCGCGAATTAGCGCGAAATATATATTGTCGCTAATAAAACCTGTTCTACAGTAGATTATGTTTTGTAATAACATTATCATATGAACACCAGACATTTTGGCTGAGGCAGAAATTATATAATTTTTGTAATAGCATAATGAACACAGGACATTTTGGCTGAGGCAGAAATTATAGAATAAATATATTATACCATAAGCAAACAGAACAGACCCTGATCAGATGGCTCCTGCAGGAGTCATCTGATTTATTTTAGGTCTACTCTGTTTGCAAAGGCATGAAAAAGCGTCTTGTATTAAGGAAACGGTTAACACATGGCAAAAGTACATGCTGTAATGTTTTGTGCTTCAGTCACTAGTGACTAGATAAAACCCTATCTCTGTCTATTACCTGTGTGATGCTGAATAATTGGAAGCACACAGGTAAGCATTTTGGGTAAACCTTTTAAATGCTGAAATTTTCAAAATGGAATGTTCCATTATTGTTATCCATTCGTTATGAAAGGGTATACTTTGTGAGAGGATTTTGAATGATAAACATTGCAGACCCTGATCAGAGGGCTTCTCTGGGAGCCTGCCCATCTGGGCCTACACTATGTACTTATTCATTTCCCACACTTAAATGGGTTCAGATAGCTACTGGAGCCATCAGATCAGGGTCTGCTGTTTGCTAATGGAATTAGATAGATATGTTTCTATACTTCGTATTAAAAATGGCTACAATGATCTACCTTCCATATTTCATTATAACTGTTTTGTCCATGAATATTCATTAGGTATTGAATTTGTAATAAACATAGAACAGGGAAAGGGACAAAGGGTTAACGCAGGTCAAAAGTAGTGCAAGACCTCTTGTCTCGGAAGTAATTTGTATGGTCCCGTGAAGTTCGAGATATTGAAGATTTTGACCTGAATATCGTGCAAATGCGACACTCATAAATTTCTGAATCATGGTGAAAATGTACTTTGTTGAATATATTTCACCGATGTTTTTGTTTCTTAATTGGCACTATGTCAGAATATTTTGCATTTGGTCGATATAAAACCTTCCTGATGCCACAGGTGTTGTGAAAATAGACAATTATGGCTTCCAAATGCCAAGTTCTAACGCTTATTCTGCTAATCGCGACCTGACCCTCATTTGCAGAGAACTTGGATCCAGATAAAATGCTGAGTAACTTGGTGTCTTATCAGGATCCAAGCTGTTTAACATTAGGTTCAGAGCTACAGATAAAGGTGCGTACCTTAAATACTAAAATCGTCATTTCTCTACTAAACCCTATACTGTGACCACTCTTTAGAATCGTCTCGAAGAGTGGTCACAGTATAGGGTTTGATGGAGAAATAAAGAAGTTATTCTTGAAAATATTTTATTTACAGGTCTTATCTGAACTTTGAGCTGAATAGTTTCTCAAAAGCTTTATCAAATCTGATGTAGTCAAAATTGCAGCAGATCCTGAATGGAGCAGACATTTACTTTATCGCGCCAGCGGGATGAACGTTGATATGACATTGGGTACTCTATTTTCAGATCTGAGTTGAATACCAGCCGTATCAACTCTACGAGAGAGAACTGATCCACATCAGATAAGCGAGCTATCAGACACTGAGAGGACAGTATCTGTCACTTAGAGAACTGTATCAGCCACTGAAAGAGAAAGTCATAGAAGCAGATTACTCTGACACACCGTCTGAGAGAAGAAAAAAAGTCAATACCAGACAAATTGTGACACATCAATAGCAGACATGTCGTCGTTTGAAAGGTGAGCTTCACAGTTGTCACCCTTGTTTCTTTGGTCCAGTCACCATTTAACAGTTTCCTTCGTGATGTAAACACATTTTCACGCATTTGCAAATAGAATGAACTCGGATCAGATGGCTCCTATAGGAGCCGTCTAATCAGGGTCTGTTGTTTGCTTGTGGAATTTGATAGATCTGTTTTTGTTTGTAAAATGGCTTCAAGTCTCTACCTTCAATAATTCATTGTACATGTACCTATTTTGTCCATGAATATTCAGGTATTGAAATTTGTAATAAACATAGAACAGAGAAAGAGTTAAATGGCCTAAACCCTTTACTCCAAATATGTACTGCGACTGGTATGTATACATATTTTTACGCCTCTGCAAACAGAAAATGTGGATCAGTCTAAGAGCCGTCTGATCTGGGACTTGTGTTTGCAAAGGTACAGTAAAGTTCCGCTAATGCGACCACCTAAAAGAGGTATAATTCTGGGTGCTAGATGCAGGTGGTAGCTTAATGCAGGACAAAAGTAATGCAGAAAGCTCCTAGAGGAGCTTTCTGCATTACTTTTATCCTGCATTAAGCAACCACCTGCTTATAAAGGCACCCATGTTTATTCATTAAGTGGTCGCATTAGCGGGGTTTTACTGTATCCCAAGTTGAGACTTTCCTTCATGGAAACGCATTTTCGCGCCTTTACAAACTGAGTAGACCTAATCATAGTCTGCTCTATTTCGGATAATATAATAAATTTGTCTGAATCTTCAGTTTCTCTTTTTTACAGCCAAAATATCATTTGTTAATGTTCCATTGTTAAGATTAATCTTATTAATATTCATGATGTCATTATTTCTTACGGAAATCGAGCCTTTTTCTGGCAAGTTTTGGAAAACATATTTTGTTAATTGGAGATTTTTTCATGTGCATATTTTATTGCTGTTGTGTTGATCTATGTTTCCAATGGCAACAAGTGTTTTTTTCCCCCAATTTTGATTGAAAAAAATCCCAATTCAGAGGTATAAGTGTTTTGTCGGAAAATTCAGACAAACCAAAACTTCTAAAATTCATAAACATACAGCTCTTCTAAATCAAAACAATATTCCCAGTTTCAGGGGTATGGGTCATTCTTCCCAAAATGGTGGGAAAAAAGCCCCGACTTTGATACTCGTTTCAGCCCTAGTTTGCGGAAATATATTAAGAATATGTGACTATCCAGTAAATGGCAGTGCTACAGATAATGATGCTACCCAAATACTAAAATCGTCATTTCTCCAACAAACCCTATGTTGTGACCACTCTTTAGAATCGTCTTGAAGAGACGATTCTAAAGAGTGGTCACAACAAAGGGTTTAGTGGAGAAAATAAAAAAGTTATTCTTGAAAATGTTTTAATTTACGAATCTTATCTGGACCTCAGCCTATCCAGTAAAGGGTTCAGTTCTCTGAGTTTTCCTCTCTCAGTATAAATACTTGCTGATAAGTCGTGTTTAAATATAAGGCATTGTCAACTGCTTGATACTATTAATCAGCGCCAGAAGGCTGGTAAGTATCCAGGTACGCAGGTGTAGAGAGACTGAGAGTTGAGAAAAACAACCAGTTTATCATACCTTGCGGGTCTATTCTTGGTTATTAACCCAGTAACCGTTTTAACAATTAACCCTTTCCATTATACAAACACTTTTTACACCTATGCAAACAGAGTAGAACCAGATCAGATCGCTCTTATAGGAGCCGTCTTATCAGGGTCTGCTTTGTTTGCTTAGGAAATTAAAATAGAGCTGACTACAGTTTCTGCCAATACCAAATTTTTATGCCCCCATAGACGATAGTCGGGGGGCATATTGTTTTTGCCCTGTCTGTCTGTCTGTCTGTCTGTCTGTTTGTCTGTTTGTTTGTCAGCAACTTTAACATTGGTCATAACTTTTGATCCAGTATAGATAGAGACTTGATATTTGGCATACATATGTATCTCATGAAGCCGCACATTTTGAGGGGTGACGTGTCAAGGTCAAGGTCATCCTTCAAGGTCAGAGGTCAAATATATGGGTCAAATCGCCGACTTTAACATTGGCCATAACTTTTGGACCAGTAGAGATAGAGACTTGATATTTGGCATGCTTGTGTATCTCATGAGGCTGCACATTTTGAGGGGTGACATGTCAAGGTCAAGGTCAGAGGTCAAGGTCAGAGGTCAAATATATGAGGGGGCATAGTGTTTCACAAACACATCTTGTTATATGTACATTTACCTGGCAATTGTAAAATTCAATTAATAAATATTCATGATATTTCATTATTTTTATGCGAACAGTTTGATATTTTCATTAGTTTGATATCATAATAAAGTTACAAAAATGGCTGAATTTATAAATTCAGGTTTGCCTTATTTGATGAGGGGAGGTTGTGTTTTCAATATTTAGGCTTAATGCAGTCGATATGTTTCATTATAATATTGTGGTTGATGGAAAAATCCAAAACAAAGAATGCAGTATCTAAAGGTTAATTGGCTGGATTTCTATTTCTGGAAAAGTTTTGGCACTTATCCCATTGCTTCTAAAATGAACTCTAATAAATGCCTCATTATTTGTAAAATATAAGATAATGATACAACAATGTCTACAGCATGAATATTTATTAGATAAACTTTGACCCTTTCCCTGTTCTAAGTTTAGTACACATTTCAATACCTACTGAATATTCATTGACAAAATTAAATAGTTATAAAGAAATATGGAAGGTGGAACATTGTAGACATTTTAAAAGCAAAGAAACAGATCTATCAAATTCTATAAGCAAACAGAGTAGACCCTGATCAGACGGCTCCTCTAGGAGCCGTCTGATCTGGGTCTACTCTGTTGGCAAATGGGTGAAAACGCGTTTATATGAGGGAAAGGGTTAATGTTGGCTTATGAACACAGGAAACTTTGTACATGGCAGAAACTAGAGAATCAAATATATATTGTTCCATAAGCAAACAGCAAACCCAGGTCAGGCGGTTTCTACAGGGTCGCTGTTTGCAAAGACGTCAAAAAGCATCTCTATCAGGGAAGGGGTTAAGTGAAAATCAATTCGTTTAACCCTTTCCCTGTTCTATATTTATTCCAAATCTCAATACCTACTGAATATTCATTAACAAAATAGTTATAATGAATTGTGGAAGGTGGAACATTGTAGCCATTTTAGAAAGTAAAGAATCAGATCTTTCAAATTCCAATAGCAAACAGAGCAGACCCTGATTAGACAACTCCTCTGGGAGCCGTCTGATCTGGGTCTACTCTGTTTACAAATGCGTGAAAACACGTTTATATATGAAGGAAAGGGTTAAATGTCGTCTTGATAATTACCGTATACTCCTTCAAACAATGAACGCCCATTATAATAACCATTAATAATATATAAAGATGTAGTCTTTTTGTTTTGTTTTGTGAAAATACAGGTGGTAGCTGAATGTGGACTGAAAACAATGTAGAAAGCTCCATAGTGGAGCTTTCTGCATTTCTTTCATTCTATATTGGGCAACCACCTCACCTGCGAGCAAAGTGCAAGTAGGTCCGTTCCAAAAATGTTACACCTTGGGGCATTTATTAGAGATAAAACGTTAAGTGCAGAGCTTGTAATCTCTTCCTGATACATGTAATTACCGGTATGTAAAAGATGATGCTGTTTACACCTGGAGGTTCTAAAAGGTGTCATTTACCCATTGCATGGTAGAGGCAAGTTCCTACAACCTAGGCCATTATTTTTTATTAATCTGGCTAACTGATATTTATAATGGTGTCATTTCCATCATATAAACATTTTTTCATGCCTTTGCAAACAGAGTAAACCCAGACCTCCTTAAGGACTGAACTGAAGTGATCTACTCTGTTTGCAAAGATGTATTTATGCAGTAAAGGATTGACCCTTCCCCCCATAAATACGCCTTTCTACGCCTTTGCCAACAGAGTAGACCCAGATCAGACAGCTCCTACAGGAACCGTCTGATCAGGGTCTGCTCTGTTTGCTTATGATATAATATAGATCTATATGATTCTACAATTTATGCCATTTCCAAAATATCCTGTGTTCATTTGCCGTATCAAAAATTAATCTAATTATTATTCATGATGTCATTATTTCTTGCATGAATATTCATGGAGTAATAGGTTAAGTAAATGGATAATCTTACAGAATAAGCATAAATTAGTAGTAGACTTTCTTCAGTCCAGGAACTGTTGGATTTGGGACAATGCCTTTATGTTTTTACAATTCCAAATGGCAGCCTGATAAAAAAATAATATACTTCGACTATAGGCCTAGATTCCTTGTCAGAAATCTGGGTTATATAGTAGTAAATACCTTCAAGTCTGCAGGTATTCCTTGCTGGAAATACAGTTGAACTTCGACAACTCGAACTTCAAGGGACCATACATATTATTAGTTCAAGATAATAGAAGTTCAAGTCATCCGATTTCTAATCTGAACAGCTTAATACAGGTCTAAAGTAATGCTGAAAGTTCCTGTAGGAGCTTTCAGCATTTCTTTAGACCTGTATTAAGCTGTCACTTGTGTTTCTAGATATCTGTAGATATATTATTGGAGCAATTCTGTATTGTAAGTTTTGGAAGGACTGAACTTTTTGTTCGAGTTGTCCAGAAGTTCGAGTTATCAGAGTTCGAGATATCGAAGTTCAACTGTAATAGGCTTTGCTTGTAAGCAGAGCAGTAGCTTTGGGTAACGAATATGATACACTTACCGCCAGAAATGATATTCGAATAGCCCTGACAGCCCTACTTCATAGCATTGCTTTTTCATGCCTTTTCAAACAGTAAACCCAGATCAGATGGCTCCTGTAAGAGCTATCTGAACAGGGTCTGCTCTGTTTGCTTTTGGAATTATATAGATCTGATTCTCCAGTTTTTACTAAAACTGAAAATAAAAAATCCTCTGTTCAATAAATCTGATGGGCAGAGCTCCAGATAAGATACGTAAATTAAAACATTTCCAAGAATAACTCCTTTATTTCTCCACCAAACCCTATACTGTGACCACTCTTTAGAATCGTCTCTTCGAGACGATTCTAAAGAGTGGTCACAGTATAGGGTTTGGTGGAGAAATGACAATTTTAGTATTTGGGTATGCACTTTTATCTGTAGCTCTGTGACAGGAATATGTAACACGGAAAGGGTTAGCTCATTACCTCATGTAAATGCCTTTTCACGCCTTTGCAAGCAGAGTAGACCACAATCAGACATCTCCTTGGAGCCTTCTGATCAGGGTCTACTGTGTGCTTATGACAAAATATAGACCTGCTTATGACAAAATATAGACCTAATTCTAGTTTTTGTCAAAAGCAAAGTTCCCTTGAACATTTTACATGATTAAAAATCCAGCTAATAAATAATTAAATATTCATGATGTCATTATTTCTGACATGAATATGTAACAGGGAAAGGGTTAAACAGATAAACTACGGGGTTATGCTGACAGTTTATTTGGCTCGGGCATTAGGCACACATGTACCGGTTGGGACACTGGCCAATACATCATGTTCACATACTACTACATGTAATGAAATATTCAACTTCAAGTACCCTAATTTAACCCTTACAGTGCGGGACACGAGTCACTAATGTTCTTTGCAAACAGCGTAGACCCAGATGAGAGGGCTCCTAGAGGAGCCCTCTCATCAGGGTCTGCACTGTTTGTCGTGAAAAATCCTAAAACTTTTACTCGTCCTGCCAGCTGCTTTTGTCTTATTTTACTTCACTTCATTGTTAAAATTTCTGAAATTCTACTCGTCCTGCAAGAAAGTTACTCGTCATGGCGAGCGGACGAGTGGAATTTTCCAGGCCTGTCCATTTGAAAATTCAGCATTGTAAGGGTTAAGTATTTTGGCAGACAAACAGCAAATAGTGCAGAGTGCAGACCCAGATCAAACTGTTCCTGAAGGTCGGAGCAGTTTGATCATGGTCTTCACTATTGTCAAGTCTTAATTTGAAGTGGTCGAAGTGATGTCAAATTGACTTAGCCCATGGAGTAGGGAGAGTGGATGTCTGCATACTTAACCCATTACCTCATAGACTATTTTTAGATCAAACCTCTGAATAAATCTACCGAAAAGGAGCATTTACTAGAGAAAAGGAACATTTTGGAATTGTATAGTATTGAAACCATTGTGACATACACTGTATAGAGCATTTGCTCCTATGGAGCAAATGCTCCATTTATCACAATGGTTTCAAAAAGTGACTTTCACTGAGGCGTCAAAAGACGTCTATATGAGGGAATGGGTTAAGGGGATAATTAGGGGAAGCAAGCTCCTGATCTTAGAAAATATTTGTCTTTTAGTGTACCAGTGAACCAAGTCCCTTTACCTAATGAATATTCATTTAAGAAATAGCGACATCATAAATATCTACATAATTAGCTGAATTTTTATATCAGCACAGGACTTTTTTTAACCATTTTTGGAAGACTACCCATACCCCAGAAATTTGGAATTTTGTCCGATTTGGGAATTGTTTAGCTGTAAGATTTCAAACAAATTCCCTCCTACAAATATCCATTGCAAGCGCAATAGACTCAGTCAGACCAAAACTTAAATAGAAAAGGTCGAAGATCCGCTTGTCTGTCAGTGTAATTTCCCAGGTCGGACAAGTCATGCATAGGAATTCCACACCTTTGCGTTAGCGTTATAAACCCTTTACTCCATGAATATTCATGAAAGAAATAATGACACCATGAAAAAGTAGTTTGAATAATTTTTAAATGAAATGACGGCATATCTATATGATTCCATAAGCAAACAGAGCAGACCCTGATCAGACGGCTCCTATAGGATATTTGGGTCTACTCTGTTTGCAAAGGCATTGCATGGTGTATTTATGGAGTAAAGGGTGAAGTTACCATGGTTATGCATGTCTTAACCTTCCTTTTCAGTATGTTTGAAGCGGATTACTGGCAGTTAGCGAATGAGGCATGGGTTTGGATTGTGGTGCTGGGATTCCTCATCGCCTTCCTGCTGGCATTTGGCATAGGGGCCAACGATGTAGCCAACTCCTTTGGATCCTCAGTCGGGGCTGAGGTACTGACACTGACCCAAGCATGCATACTGGGGACCATATTTGAAATTCTTGGAGCAGTGTTAATAGGTAAACATGCTTGCATTGACATGTCATGGTTGCCATATGTCAAAGAAATTGTTTTCTTTTTCAAGGTCTGGAATTTTGAAAACTGTCAAGGAATTTTGTAAATACTTGTATAGGGAATTGTCATAGAATTTTGGTGGAGAAAGATGAGATACAAGGGTATATATTTTAACCCTTTCAATCAGGGATTGCTCTGTTTGCTTATGATGCAATGCAAATCTGATTTTAGTGTCTCAATAAAAAATTCCTTTGTTCAGTGCAAGTTAATGAATATTCATGATGTCATTATTCCTTGCATAAATATTCAACAGGGATATGGTTAAGAAAGAATTAAAATGAATGTGTCATGTGTATGTTTTAATTTTTTCTTGTCTTGTTATCTAGGTGCGAAGGTGTCAAATACGATACGGAAAGGTATAATAACAGTGGACTCCTACACAAATGGCAGTGAGGCGGAGTTTATGGTTGGCAATTTGGCAGCTCTTGGAGGTAAGATACATTACCTTTTAGTTCATATTACAAACTGATTCAGATCAGGTGGCTCCTGCAGAATACAGAGCCGTCTGATCAGGGTGTGCTTTGTTTGCTTCAGTTAAGTTACAGATTACAGAGGCTGAGCCATCTGATCAAGGTGTGCTTTGTTTGCTTTATGTATATTACAGACGCCTGATGTCTGCAGTAAAGCCACTCTTGAGGAGTCTTATTTGGTGATATTTTTGTCCAATGGCTGCATTAATGCAAAACAACGGAAATGTCAGGGAATTCGGTTTACTGGTTTCTGACAACCCTTTATTTATTGTCAACAATGATTATAATGGGCACTATGTACAAATGCAGAGAAAACATGATTTTACGAACACTCAATTACGTACCATTATTGATCTTTAACACAGTTGCAGCTTAATGCAGGATGAAAGTCATGCAGAAAGCTCCTAAGAGCTTTCTGCATGACTTTCACCCTACATTAAGCAGCCACCTGCCTACAAAGACAGAAATTCTTTATTACTACAATTTCGTAGTATCCAGTTTTCACTGTTCTTGTGTGGGATGACGAGTACCGAGTACCCAGATACTGGCTGATGTTGTATGGTTTTATTATGCAGGATCCTGTGTATGGATGATGACTGCCTCTCTGCTGAAGCTACCAGTCTCAGCTACTCACAGTATTGTTGGGGCCACACTAGGTTTTTCAATAGTAGCCCGCGGGCTGGATGGCGTGGGCTGGGCCCAGCTCGGCAAGATTAGTAAGTAAATACTGCATACTCCTATCGACCATTTTAGCCTGAACCCTTATATTGTTCTTCATGTTAACCCTTTACTCAATGAATATTCATGAAGGAAATAATGATGTCATGAATATTAGATTCATTTTCGTAATGGCACATGAACACAGGAAATTTTGGCTTTGGCCGAAACATTAGCATCATATCTATATTACATTATAAACAAACACAGTACACCCTGATCAGATGGCTCCTCTAGGAGTCGTCTGATCTGAGTCTACTCTGTTTGCAAAGGCATAGAAAGGCGTATTTATGGCGGAAAAGGTTGATGAGGGTATTTTCACCATGGCAGAAACTAGACTCGGATCAATATTTCTTGACCATTGCTTCATGAGTACTCGTGTAAAAAAAAAAAATGACATCATGAATATTAACGCTTTCCCTCATATAAACCGTTTTTCACACCTTTGCAAACAGAGAATACCCAGATCAAACGAGTGTTTCCTATCTTTTGCCAACCTTGATTTTATAGAGAAATAAAGTAGCTATTCTTGTAAAAGTTTAATTTAAATGTTATCTTTGCTTCTATTTCATCTGATTGTAATTATATTAATTAGCCAGGGTTCTTGCGAGGGCGAGATATTGGGTAATTTTCCCCCATCAAAATGAGAAATGTCCCCATTTTTTACTGTCATTGGGGCAAATGTCTCAAAAAATGTCAGTTCTTACCAGAATAGTCCAAAGTAGACAGATCAGATTGAGATCAAATCAACCTGTGATTATGATCAGAGAAAATATTTACATGTTAAGGAAATTAGTCATAGATCCACAGATTCATAAACATAGCATTTTTTCATTGAATAATGGTTAAAAACATATTTTCACATTTGTCGGTGTCACACGGATTTTGAAAATGTCCCTAGTTTCTAACTGTCAATGGGACACATGTCTCAAACATTTTCAGTTTTCGCCAGAACCCTGATTAGCTGATTTTTAGCTATTGTCGTAACTCCGGTGTCCGCCTCCTTGTCGTCGTAGTCATCCGAAATGTTAACATTGACCATTAACTTCTTCAATTTTTCATTTACAACCTTTATTTTTGGTATGCATGTTCATCTTGACAATGACGAGCGTTGCACCTGCTTGCGGTGCTCTGGTTATATCATCTGTTATTTAAGAACAGGAGCAAATGCTCTATTTATCACAATGGTTTCAACAGGTGACTTATACAGAAGCGTAGAAAGGCATATTTATGGAGGAAAGGGTTAACTCTTTGGTCGTGATTAGCTTCATTTTTCAGATTTTGTCATGACTTAGACTAAAACATCTTGCGTTCATAAACCAGTACCGAAAGTCAGCTTATACATGTAAACGATGGCATTATTTCTTGTATGATTATTCATGAGGTGAAGGGTTACTCTGAAGAAAAAAAAACAAATCAAGAGAGATTACTCTGATATTTGTAACTGATAGTGAAAACATGAATTATCTCCCTTTCACCAATTTCAACCATTTGTCAGTTTTCATAACCTTTTCCTGTGGTACCAATTACCAAATGAACCGTTTTCATCGATACTTTAAATTTTTGTTCAACAACAAAAAATGCTGGCATTTGTTGAACAGTTAACAAAACTAAAATGCAACCCAAATAAATACTTACAGAATAACATTGGATCATCGATATCAAACACATGAAAGTTTTTGTCTTCTTCCTTGTTTATAGTTTATACGACTGGTTTTCTTGCGATATCATATACTACTTTTCAGCATACAGTAAAACCCCTCTAATGTGACCACTTACTAAACAGCCACTGGCATCATTTAAAACAGGTGGTTGCTTAATGCAGAACGAAAGTTATGCAGAAAGCTCCTATGTGAGCTTTCTGCATAACTTTCATCCTGCATTAAGCTACCACATGCCTCTGCCACCCAGAATTATGCCCATTTTTGGTTGTGGCATTAGAGGGGTTTTAGTGTATAAACAAATGAGTTCTGTAATTGTTAAGTCATTTTAACCCTTCGCTTGCTATTCACGTCAATATACCTACCTGTAAATAGTGAAGACCCAGATGAGACAGCTCCTGCAGGAGCTGTCTCATCAGGGTCAGCACTATTTACAAATTGTTGTGCCACCAGTGCACTCCACAGCAGTGATTGCATGTAGCGAAATACTTGTGCACAGTAAAGGTATATGTTATACAACAGGGCATGGGGTAAAGAAGGAGAAATGTATTTTAAAATTCAGCAAGAGAAGGGTTAAAACAACATTGTAAGCAGAGACTATCACTTTAACACTGCGATTCTTCAATTTCCTGTGTCCATGTGCTATCATAACAATTTGATTGATCAGCACACATCTTAGATATATTTCAAAGAAACCTAGGAAATAACCTGGTTTATATTTTGTTCTTTTGCAGTTGCTTCCTGGTTTGTGTCGCCACTTCTATCCGGAGGCATTTCTACTTTACTTTTCTTCATGATCAACAAATTGGTCCTGTCACAGGTAAGTTTATTATGATATTCTATTAACTGGACAAATTTATTTTTAGCTTGTCTGTTATTTTGTTTTATAAAAAAATATGAGATATTGTCGTAACTCCAGTGTTCGCATTGTCATTGTCGTCATCTGGAAACTTTAATGTGGAGTATTACTTGTTTACTATTCGTACAAATCTTGTGAAACTTCATACAACTGTTCACTGTCACAAGTGGTACATTCAAACATACTACTTACTAGCACTGGCACAGGCATGCATAGGTCTTGTTAACCCTTTATTTCGTGAATAGTCATGTACATGTATTTAAAAAAAATGAGTAATTTAGGTGATCTTTAGCTCGTCTGTTTCGAAGAAAAGTTGGGCAATTGTGATCTCTGGGTCATCGTCGTCATCATTACTCGAAAAGTATAAGAGGTATTAGCATGACACTTCATAGGTTGGTAGATCTCTTTAAAGAAAAGTGTATGCAGTGGACAAGCACCAAATCAGATGAGCATTGGCCCCGCACGCAGCTCTTGTTTTATGATGTCATTGGAACACAAGATATTTTAGCTATGACAGAAACTGTAGAATCAAATCTTTTTCATATCATAAGCAAATCCTGTAGGAGCCAATTGGTCTGTGTTAACTCTATTTTCAACAGCGTTAAAGGTGTATATGTGGAGTAAAGCATTAAATGTTCAAATTTATTTTCAGGACCAGCCCCTCGAGCCCGGACTGAAGCTTTTGCCAATATTTTACGCAGTCACTATCGCCATAAACTTTTTCTCGGTCTTCTACAAAGGCTCTGAATGTGAGTATTGTTGATCTGGCTTCAACTCTATAGTAGCTATATATCATAGTTGATTTTTAGCTCCCCAGGCACAAAGTGCCAAGGTAACTAGGATAGTTTCCATGTCTGTCGTTCATGATCAGAAATTTCTTTAACCCTTTCCCTGTTCTATGTTTATTTCAAATTTTAATACCTACTGAATATTCATGGCAAAATAATTATAATGAAATATGGAAGGTAGAACATTGTAGCCATGTAGCCATTCTAGAAAGTAAAGAAACAGATCTATCAAAGTCCATAAGCAAACAGCAGACCCTGATCAGACGGCTCCTCTAGGAGCCCTCTGATCTGGGTCTTCTCTGTTTGCAAATGCGTGAAAACTAATTCTATGAGGGAAAGGGTTAAACATATCCCTCCTAAACCACTGACTGCATCACCAAATTTCACAGGAATGGTCTGCGGGGACTATCATAGTTTTATAAATATGGCTTTGTACAGTTTTAAAAAATGCTTGATTAGGGCTGTTGTTCTCAAAAAGTGCTTTAAAATAAGAATGCATGGAAAATTGCTTCAACTGTTATTTTTTCTCCATGAATATTTACGAGTTAAACTTCACCTTTCTTGGCATATTTATTATCTCCAATAGTATTCAGCTTAATTCAATAAAAAGTCAGCTAATAAATATTCGTGATGTCATTGTTTCTTACATGTATGAATATTGAACAGGTAAAGACTGTTTTACTTTACAGTAAAATCTCGGTTATTCGAAAGCTCAAATGCGTATTATTATTGGCCTTGACAGGTGTCAGCTTAATGCAGGTTGAGTCGTGCAGAAAACTCCTAGGAGCTTTCTGCATGACTTTCCCCCTGCATTAACCCATTCCATCATGCTATTTTTAGATCCAGCCTCTTTCAATAAATCTAACGAAAAGGAGCAATAACTAGAGAAAAGGATTTTTTGTTTTAGAACTTTTTAAGTTTTAAATCATTGTGACAAATAGAGCATTTGCTCCTATAGGAGCAAATGCTCTATTTATCACAATGGTTTCAACAGGTGACTTATGCAAAGGTGTCAATATGAGGGAATGGGATAATCAGCCACCTGCATAAAATTACTAAAATTTCCGAAGTATTAAGTTTTCACTGTATATAACCATTTCAGTGCTTCACTTCAATGAGATTCCCCTGTACGGCACATTTATCCTGACCTTTGGACCTGCTATTATCTGCGCTATCTTGGTCAAGTTTCTCGTGATGCCTTGGCTGAGGAAAAGAATCACAGGTAAAGTACCCTATTATCACTTATAAACGTTCCAGAGGGGGGGGGGGGGGTTGCATTTTTTAACCCTTTCGGTGTTTTTTCGTGGATTTTTTTTTCTTCAAGATTTTGTCATGGATAGAATCAATAAAAGGGAACATGGAAAACGTTTTTTTCTATCACTGTGGTGGAAACTATAAAATGAGATCTATCAAATTGCAAAAGCAAACAGCAGATCCTGATCAGATCGCTCCTACATGATCTGTTATCTGGGTATACATGGTTTGCACAAGCATGAAAAGGCTTTAATATTAATAAAAGGGTTAAAAAGAACTTGTTGCTCGTTAAGCACAGGTAGTTACTTAATACAGAATGAAAGCAGTGCAGACAGTTCCTAGAAGAGCTTTATGCATTGCTTTGTCTGCATTAAGCTACCATCTGTATTTTGAAAAACCCACATTTCTTTCTTTACTGGTTATTGACCCTTTCCTTCATAAATACGCCTTTCTACGCCTCTGTAAAAGTCAACTGTTGAAACCATTGTGATAAATAGAGCATTTGCAAATGCTCTATTTATCACAATGGTTTCAGAACAGCACAATTCTGAAATTTTCCTTTTCTCTACTTAATGGTTCTTTTCGGTAGATTTATTCAAAGAGGTTGTGTCTATAAATAGCCTATGAGGATAAGTGTAAAGAGTGTAGGCATTTATTAAGGAGAATACTGGTACTGTAATCGATCAAAATTGCTAGTACAGGTAAAATACCTTTGAAACTAGACTGTTCTTTGCACAGCCATTGATAAGGATGATACTTGGATGCTCTTTACCCTTTCCCTCATATAAATGTCTTTTCAAGCATTGGCAAACAGAGTTGACCCAGAATCCGGAGCCATATGATCAGGTTATTCTGTTTGCAAAGGCGTAGAAAGGCGTATTTATGGAGTAACCGGTTAAGTATTAAACATTATGCATTTCTGGTTGGTTGCAAAGACGCGAAAAGATGTATCTATTGGGGGAAAGGTTTCAGAAATCTGATTCAAATATATTCGTTTTTCTCCTCCATAACCTACCTGGCTGGTGCTCGTCGGCTGTAATTTTAATTTGATTTTAGTTGTATTTGCTTTTGCCCAGATGTTGCTATTCTGAGTAACACTTAATTCATCTTGGAAGCTTGGCAGAGTTTATTGATGACCTTAACCCTTGAAATGGATATTCATGGAGTAAAGGGTTAATATTTGCTACTGTGACAGTCTTATCTAGTAAAAATTTCGCCAGATTTAATTATTCAGCATCAAAAAGTGAATGCAGAAGAATGCGTAAAATAAAACATTTTCAAGAATAGCTTCTTTATTTCTCCACCAAACCCTATGTTGTGACCACTCTTTAGAATCGTCTCGAAGAGACGATTCTAAAGAGTGGTCACAACATAGGGTTTGGTGGAGAAAGGACGATTTTAGTATTTGGGTATGCATCTTTATCTGTAGCTCTGTATTTTAGCATTTGGGTATGCATCTTTATCTGTAGCTCTGTATTTTAGTATTTGGGTATGCATCTTTATCTGTAGCTCTGGGTAATGTTTCTAATTACAAATTCTAAATGTTTATTTCCAGACAAGTGTAACTGTGAGGCCAGTGTGAAGGAGGAGGAGGGATTGATAGAGAGTGATAAAAACTGTACAACTGGTAAGTTATAGGGCCGTCATCGTAACTTGCGATATCGGTGAATCGTCGATTTCAAAGTTCCGATGATATATCGATACAGAATTTGCAAGTATCGATACATTTTTAATGAAAAAACTAGAATAAACCCCGACTCAATGTGTTTTGCGTCGTATCCATCTGTTTGTTTATTATTGCTCCAGTTCACTTTTCATTTACGGTGTTTGACGACATTAAAAACTAAGGCTTGGGTTTGCACTAAATCCGGGTCAGTTTCGTGAGATGAATACAGTATGCAGCCCATATAAAAGCTCATGTGTTACTCGGACTGATCTTAAGAAAACCTTGTATTCACTTAAATAAAGTCAAATGGATCAAAACGTGATGAAAGTAACGCTACATGAACATACATTATCGTAGAACCTGCAGTTTACACAGCATCGCGAACCTGCGTCAGTGAATTTACCCTTCCCCATTTCAAGCAACAACAACAACAACAATGGCGACCAACGTTCCGGATTTGAGGAGTTTAGCTCAAAAACCTCGAAAAACGGAGTGACGTTTGAACAAAAGTCTACTTTCTGAAGTTCAATGATGATTTGCATAAATCCAAAGTCATATGCAAACTCTGCAGAGTTGTCCTACTGTACAGCGGTAATAACACATATATTCATTCGCATGTCAACAGAAACCATTGGTCAGTGAGTACAGTAACTGTTGAGTGCTTGAGGTTGTGCTTGAGGTTGCGAAGAAATTGTTTGCAATACCCTTATAGTTTATGCTGTTTTCATTTAAGGCAACAACTAATAGATAAACTCCTCAAACTCCGGAATGGTTGATATAATCGATGCAGAGTAGACTCAATGTGAACTACCTGACCAATCTTGGAATTCTCTGTTCGACATGTCATTGAAATTAGTATCTATAAGGAAAGGGTATAATATTGTGCTGTTATTTCCACATTACCTTGGTATTTTTGTTACAAGAATCAACTATTTATAACAAACTCGGGAAGAGCTTATCTTTTTATTTTATTCTAATGACATTTGCTAGGTGAAGCAGTTAATTCTACACGTTTTACTTGAGAATTTGTAGTGGTTTTGAGTTAATTCCCTAAAATAGTAAATCCAACCGATATATCGATATATCGTCGATATTTGAGTCATCGATGTATCGATACAGCGAGGCCAATCAATGACAGCCCTAGTAAGTTATGTCATAACTGAGTTTCTTTAACCTTTTAATCCAGAAAAGATGCGTAAATTAAGAATAACTCCTTTATTTCTCAACCAAACCCTATACTATGACCACTCTTTAAAATCGTCTCTTCGAGGTGATTCTAAAGAGTGGTCACAGTATAGGGTTTGGCGGAGAAATGACGATTTTAGTATTTGGGTACGCAACCTTATCCGTAGCTCGGACTGGCATATTTATGGAGTAAAGGATTAACCCTTGACACAATACGCCTTGACAATAGAATATACCGGCCGCGTGGCTCAGTGGTAGAGCGTCCGCCTGCGGTACGGAAGGTCGTGGGTTCGATCCCCGGCCGCGACAGACCAAACGTCGTTAAAAGTTGGTACTAGTAGCTCCCTTGTCAACGCTCGACATTAAAGGTGTAGTTCTAGGACTGGTCGGCCCGGTGTCAGGATAATGTGACTGGGTGGGGTGCCCTTGCCATGTACCTGCGGCAGGGGTATTCCAGTGAGGCAGCACTATAACTTGTCTCACGCGGGTGCCGTCTGCAAATAACTGAAATACTGTTGGTCGGACGTAAAACCCAACTCACTCACTGACAATAGAATAGGCACAGACCAGACAACTCCAGTAGGATATATCTGATCAGGATCTGTTCGGTAATATAACTTATAAAACTACAGAGCTACAGATAAAGATGCGTACATAAATATTAAAATCGTCATTTCTCCATCAAACCCTATGTTGTGACCACTCTTTAGAATCGTCTCGAAGAGACGATTCTAAAGAGTGGTCACAACATAGGGTTTGGTGGAGAAATAAAAATGTTTTAATTTACGCATCTTATCTGGACCTGAAAATAGAACCAGAGGTCTAGATAATGTGCATAAATTAACACATTTTCAAGAATAGCTTCTTTATTTCTCCCCCAAACACTGCTGTGACCTCTCTTTGGAATCCTTTAAAAGGGTATGTTGGAGTAATGATGATTTTAGTATTTGAATACAGACCTATTTCCGTGAGAATAGTTTCTTACTATCTGTTTTGTGTTCTTGTAGTCATGGCACAAATTGACGTGGGAGAAAAGAAGGCCAATTTTCTGTTACCAGGAAAAGAGAACCAAGGTGAGTCTGCAGGAGTATAACCCATTGCCTTATCAGGCCTTTGGAAATAGAGTAGACCCAGATCAGTGAGCTCCTGTAGGAGTAAAGAACAGACTCTCTTAATTTTGAGGGTCATTTGTAAAATTTAAGGGACATTTCAATAGAAAAAGGGGGTTGGGGAAAACCCTGATCTGATTCTAGTTTCTGCCAATGCTCCTGCATGAGCTGTCTAATGAAAGTAGGCTGTTTGTGAAAGCTTTAACCCATTCCTCCATAAATACACCTTTCTACGCCTCTGTAAAAGTCACTTTCTGAAACCATTGTGATAAATAGAGCATTTGCTCCATAGGAGCAAATGCTCTGTTTATCACAATGGTTTCAAAACTTCACAATTCTAAAATGTTCCTTTTCGCTAGTAAATGCTCCTTTTCGGTAGATTCATTCAAAGAGGTTGGATCTGAAAATAGCCTATGAGGGAATGGGTTAGAAGACTTATCTATTGAGTAAGGTGTTAAATACTAAACATAAATTGATGATCTACATTGCTGTTTTTTACTGGTTATTATTTCTTACATGAATATGCAACAGGGAAAGGGTTGAAGTAGACTGACATAGATTTAGTGTAGGGCCAGATCCAGGTCTGCCCTATTAGCCTACGTCTTATCTGTCCGAATACTGATAGGAAAGAGAACTTTTGTATCGTAGGTGTTCTGAAGCCTAGTGAGACCAGTACGCCGAAGAAGCTGCCGCTTGGTATCAGAGACTCAAATATCGACGATACATTGGATGCTTGTCAGAGCAAAGGGAATATTAGCACTAACAGCAGGAAGCCGCTACTGAACGATGAAGGGAAGAAGGAAGCCGAGTATGACAACATTCCTCAGGACCTAACAGTCAGTTCTGAAGGGTCTGACTCCTCCAGCTTGAATGATGATGTAAGTTGGAGCGTAGCGGGGATTTAGATGCGCCACTAACAAACTGACCAATAACTAGTAACAATTTTTACCGGATGGAGGCATATTTTTACGCATTTAAAAACAGAGTAGCTACAGATCGGACAACGGTAGGAGCTGTCTGATCTGTGTCGACTCTGTTTGCTCATGAAACAATATAGATGCATTTCTATGGTAAAAAATTGCCTTATTCCAATATAGAAAATTAATCATAATTGCATGAATATTTATCAGGTAAAGAATTTAAACCCAAGCATAAAGTCATGGAGGGTGAAATGTAAGGGTGAAACGATTAATCGCGATGTGAATTGAACCGCGATCTTTTGGCCTCGATTCGGTTCGGTTCAATTCGGTTCAACAGATCTCATTTTCGATTCGATTTTTATTATAAAAGGCTAGTTTCTCAATGATTGGTAGCGAAATGAAACTAACCTATGAAAATCCGCCGTGAAAAGTCGAAATACTTGTTTTCCCGCATTAGAGCTGTCAAAACAAACATACTCATCGAATTCTGATAGACCCTATTCGATTGGATGAAGGCCAATTGTTTTAGCCAATCAAATAACACGTTGCAATCGTTGCACTTAGTCTGATCGTCTGGGCGCTTTATTCAAGCGTCTTTGTGTTCTCTCAAAATGTCGGATGCTGAAGATGTCAATCTACGTGCTACCCCGAAAAACTATCGCTCCAAAATCTGGAGCTTTCACAACAACACAAATAAACCAAAATGTAAGATTATTTTACAAATATTCTCTGCAACACAGGAAATACGACAAATCTGTCAAATCGTATGGAACGGAAACACGGTATTGCAATTTACATTTCGTCTTCTTCCAGTAAACTCGGTTGCAAATTTGTGTATGCTTAAAATTTATGGAGCTGTGTATTGATAACTGGCTAAAATATACTCGCAGCAATGTCTAGTGCTTTTTGCTCAGAGACAGGGAGGTGTCATATCTCTCTTCAACTGATAGCTATCTGTATCAGATGAAGAGAGACTTAACATCTCCTCCAAGTGCTCAAATTCTTTTTTCAGAAAAACTTACATGTTCTTCAAAGTTAGGCTGTTTAGTCAATTAGACAATTAGACAAGACTGATTATGTTAGTTTTACCATATTGCTTGGTTTTAGTGACCAGTTATAAAAAAGAACTTCCAAAAACAAACTGCAGACTTTGACTAGGCTATTATGATTTTTTCCACCTGTATATGTCCAAGCAGTCTGTTTTCAGAGTTGTTAATACACAGGATTTATTCGACATAGTGCATTCTTTTTATTACAATCTTAAATCGAATCGAATCGAAAATAATCGAATCGTGTTGTAAAAAATCGAAATCGAATCGAATCGAATTTTTTTGAATCGTTTCACCCCTAGTGAAATGCTAGAATCAGCATTTCTCCACCAAACCTTTTGTTGTGACCACTCCTTTAACTAACCAAGTCCCTCATATTGACGTCTTTTGACATGTCTGTCAAAGTCACTTTTGAAGCCATTGTGATAGATAAGAGTAAATGCTCTGTTTATTCCAATGGATTCAAAACCACTATTCTATAAGTTTCCTTTTTGGCTTGTCTATTTTTCGAAGAAAAAATGTGAGCTATTCATTGTCACAACTCCGGTGTCGATGATCATGTTGTGTCGTCGTTCGGAAACTTTTACGTTTTCTTAATTCTTTACTATTCATGCAAATATGACATCACAAGGGTGACGAGCATCGGCACTTGAATGCGGTGCTCTTGTTCTTAATAAATTCTCGTTTTCAGTAGATTTATTCAAGAGGTTGAGTCTTAAAATAGCCTATTAGGGAATGGGTTAAAATCATCTGGACGAGTCGACACAACAATATTTAAGTGTCTCTATCATGGTCAATAAAACTGCATTGTCCATAATACAGAGTTACAAAATAACGATAACGATGCATACTCAAATACTAAAATTGTCATTTCTCCACCAAACCCTATGTTGTGACCACTCTTTAGAATCGTCTCTTTGAGACGATTCTAAAGAGTGGTCACAACATAGGGTTTGATGGAGAAATGTTAATATGTTATGATCATACAATCATTGTTATTTATTTTCTGTATGTTCCAGGAGAGACTAGCACTAGCCAGAAAGAATATTAAGGAAACTCCAGAGTGTAGAAAGCTATTCTCATTCCTCCAAGTTCTGACAGCCATATTTGCTTCATTTGCTCATGGAGGCAATGATGTGAGGTATGTAGCAGAGATCCAGATAAGATGCGTAAATTAAATCATTGTCAAGAATAACTCCTTTATTTCTACACCAAACCCTATGTTGTGACCACTCTTTAGAATCGTCTCAAAGAGACGATTCTAAAGAGTAGTCGCAGCATAAGGTTTGGTGGAGAAATGTTGATATTAGTGTACATATAATATCTGTAGCCCTGATGTACAACTATTATCTAGCTGATAGAGAAAGTCTTTTCATGCCTTCTACCTGATAGAGAAAGTCTTCATTCCTTTGCAAACAGTAGACCTTGGTGGCTATGTAGATTTCAATTTTTGCTCCCTTTCTCTACTTGCAGTTTTAATTCCTGCATTTTATTTATCTTTTTGTCTATAGTAATGCCATCGGACCCTTGGTAGCCCTTTGGATCACAGCTCAAACAGGCAGTACTGCTCAGAAGGCCCCTGTTCCTATATGGATCTTGCTGCTTGGTGGATTGGGCATTTCCGCGGGACTGTGGTTGATGGGAAGGCGAGTCATAAAAACTGTAGGAAGTGACTTGACCAAGATCACACCATCCAGGTAAAGTCAAGTTTTACACTGTTGAATCTTGACCCTTTCCCTGTTCTATGTTTATTCCAATTTCAATACCTAATGAATGTTCATGTACAAAATAGTTATAATGAAATATGGAAGGTGGAATATTGCAGCCATTTTAGAAAGTAAAGAAACGGATCTTTCAAATACCACTAGCAATCAAAGCAGATCCTGATCAGACGGCTCCTATAGGAGCCGTCTGATCTGGGTCTACTCTGTTTGAAAATGCGTGAAAACGCGTTTATAATTATGAGGGAAAGGGTTAAATCTTTGGAATGCTGAATATTCAAGGTGACTTTGTCATTGGCTTTTTAACCCATTACCTCATAGGCTATTTTTAGATCCAACCTCTTTGATTTTATCTACCGAAAAGGAGCATTTACTTGAGAAAAGGAAAATGTTTGGAATTATGTAATCTTAAAACCATTGTGATAAATAGAGCATTTGCTCCATAGGGTCCGTGTTCCTGTGGACTCAATTTTCTAGTTGCTACTATATCTGCCCAATAAAAGTGATCATGTTGGTGCCAAGTTAACTTCTTTAAATTAACCCTTTACTCCATGAATACGCTTTGCAAACAAAGTAGACCCAGATCAGATGGCTCCTATAGGAACCGTTCGATCAGGGTCTGTCCTATATGCTTCTGAAATAATATAGATAAAATTCTAGTTTCTGTCCTGATCATGTTTTTCCTTGTTCCTAATGCCTTTATGAAAATTTAGGATGTCATTATTTCTATAAGAATTTTCATGTAGTAATGGGTTAAGAAACAAATCGAGAGCGGAGAAAAGGCGTCTGAATCCTTATTGTAATTACAGTTATGTCCTATTTCAGTGGTTTCTGTGTGTAATTACCGTTCATATCTTTCTATTTCAGTGGTTTCTGTATAGAAATTGGCTCCGCCCTAACTGTTCTTCTGGCATCCAATGCCGGTATTCCAATCTCCACGACGCATTGCAAAGTGGGCAGTATCGTGTTTGTAGGCTGGTTCAGGTCAAAGCAGGGTGTGGACTGGAAACTGTTCAGAAATATTATCATAGCCTGGTTTGTGACTCTACCTGTAGCGGGATTATTGAGTGCGGGCTTCATGGCGGGTCTTCGAGAATTGGTATAACGTTTAGAAAAAATCAACGTATAAACCTCGTGGGATACAGAAGTCTTTCTACGTAGAAGTATTTAAAACAGGAAATTTCCAAATATTTTTGTACAACTTGGGAGATGAAATGATTGTGTTTTTATATGAGCTTTAATTCCACATGGTGTATCAAAGCGGTAGATAAAGATGCAAATTCAAATACTAAAATCATTGTTCCTCCACCAAACCCTATGTTATGACCACTCTTTAGAATCGTCTCTTTGGATGTTATTCTAACGATTGGACACAACATAGGTTTGGTGGAGAAATAAAAGAGCTGTTTTATTAGAAATGGTTGAATTAACACAACTTAACTGGGCCTCTGAAAATATCGCAGATCTGTTAATTCTGAACTGGTAATTAATGTTCAACTCTACCTGATTTAACCCATTACCTCATAGGCTATTTTTAGATCCAACCTCTTTGAATAAATCTACCAAAAAGGAGCATTAACTAGAGAAAAGGAAAATATTAGAATTTGGTATTTTGAAACAATTGTGATAAAAATAGAGCATTTGCTCCTATAGGAGCAAATGCTCTATTTATCACAATTGTTTCAACAGGTGACTTTGCAGAGGCGTCAATATGAGGGAATGGGTAAACCCTATCCTTCCTATAAATGCCTTTTCAACCAAAGTAGACCTCGATCAGACGGCTCCTGTAGGAGCCATCAGATCAGGATCTGCTCTGTTTGCTTCTGAAATTATGGCTAGTTTTCACCAGTATAAAAAATTCATGTGTACATAACGCTATTTTAAAAATTCAGCTTATATTCATGAAGTCATTTCTTCTTACATGAATATTCAACAGAGAAAGAGATAAAAACCTTATCAGGCCTTTGCAAACAGAGTTGACCCAGATGAGATGGCTCCTGTAGCAAAATGGGGTTTGGTGGGAAAATGATGACTTTTGTATTTGAATTCACCCGTTTATCTATGATTACTAGTAAGAACTTGCTGTTGTTTCAACATGCGTTGCGCTTCCATGCTGTACATCTTGCCTAAGTGTTGTATATCATTGGTAGCATTGTCCCTTTACGCCATAAATACGCCTTTTTAAACAGAGTAGATCCAGATCAGACGGCTCCTATAGGAGCCGTCTGATCAGGGTCTACTCTGCTTATGACATAATATAGATAATATTGTACAGCTTCTGTTGCCAAAATTTCATGTGTCTGTGCTATTATAACAATTGATCCAAATAATGGTCATGATGCCATTAGGTTTTTTTCATGAATATTCATGGAGTAAAGGGTCATGAAGACCTAATTTAGTCGTGCTACTGCAAATTTGTATGAACCATCGCAAACAACTTCTCAGCAATAGATAAAGGTGTGTATTTAAATACTGTTGAATTTCGATATCTCGAACTTCAGGGGACTATATAAATTAGTTCGAGATAACAGAAGTTTGAGTTATCGGATTTGTAATCTGGACAATTTCTTCACAGCTTAATGCAGGTCTACAGTAATGCTGAAAGCTCCTGCAGGAGCTTTCAGCATTACTGTAGACCTGCATTAAGCTGTGAAATGTGTTTCTAGATATGCGTAGTGATACATTTGAGAGCAATTCTGTATTGTAGATTTTAGAAGGACCGAACATTTAGTTCGAGTTATCCCGAAGTTCGAGTTATCCGAGTTCACGATATCGAAGTTCTACTGTACTAAAACTGTCGTTTTTTCAACCAAACCCTATGTTGAGACAATTCTAAAGAATGGTCATAACGTAGGGTTTGGTTGAGAAGTAGAGGAATTATTCATGGAAAAGCTTTATAAATTTATGCATCTCGTCTGGGCTTATGAACTTACATACAAGACAAACGGTGTTAAATTCTTAAACTAATATTAACCCTTTACTCCATAAATACGCCTTTCTATGCATTTGCAAACAAGAGTAGACGAAGATCTGATCTGGGTCTGCTTTGGTTGCTTGTGGTAATATATACAGTAGATTTGATTCTACAGTTTCTGCCATGGCCAAAAGTCCGTGTCCATGTGCCCAATCTAATTAACATTCATGATGTCATTTCTTACATGAATATTCATGGAGTAAAGGATTAAATTTGCATTGAAATATGACCATTGGTGTCTGCATCCGGTGCTGTTTTTCGCTTGATGAAGTTTGAAAAATTTTGAGCTGGAGTATTTGCTCAGAATACTTTTGGTTGATAAATATTTTTCTATTTTTTTTTTATTTTACTGCCAAGTGAGTCGCAATGAATTTCTCATTTATCTTTTACGTGTTGTTGACGATTGATGTCGGGTAGGAACCCGACATGACGGAGTTGCTTTAAATATCTTGTCATTGTACAAATTTTATCATAGATTTGTATTAATAGGCTTGTTAGAAGTTAAAAATGCGATTTGCCTGTTCAAATATCAAATATTTTTTTCGGTTTTTGTTAATGTCTTGCACAATTGTGATGTTACTGATATAAACATTCTTAGAGGAATTTCATGTATATGTAATGTTTACCTTTTATCTGATAGAGATGCATTTGAAAACAGAGTAGACCCAGATCAGACGGCTCCTAGAGGAGTCGTCTGATCAGGGTCTGCTCTGTTTGCTACTAGAATTTGATAAATCTGTTTCTTTGCTTTATGTCTACAATGTTCCAAGTTCCATTTTTCTTTATAACTATTTTGTTAATGAATATTCAGTAGGTATTGAAATTTGGACTAAACTTAGAACAGGGAAAGTGTTAACGTGCATCCAGTTACTATATCACGTGCATATTCAGTAGGTAAAGTGTTAACATGCATCCAGTTACTATATCACGTGCATATTCAGTAGGTAAAGTGTTATGTTGCATTGCTGTTGTTGAAAGTTTTATCAGTATCTATGGATAGGAACTATACATGTATTCTATCTTTATAAGAAGTATTGGTGTTGCATTTATTTCTGAAATAGTTGGTAATAAAGAGGGAAAAAAAATATGCCAACCGACCTTTTTCTGGCAATTTTTGGGAAAATGGGAACATTTTCGTGCTAAAACTCAATGATTTAGAAGCATTTTTGGTCCCATTTTAACTGATTTTGCAAAGAAGGAAAAAAAAAAGTTATTTTAGTCAAAATTTGGTCTCTGTTGGGATTTTTGCCCCAAATATGGGAAAATGTTACTTATTTTGTATTAGAAATCAGTCCTTCTGACGGACCCATATAGTCACCAGAAAAAGGCACAGTTAATTTATGCAGTTTTACAAAAATTGGGTTGCTATGGTAACCCACTTGTTTTTTTATGCAGCCGACTGGTCGAAGAGTTTCGTATTGCTTGCAGTATTTCATTTATTTGTTTCTTCTACGGATAATAGTAAATACTCTTTTGTCTTTTTGCTTTGTCTCAAAACCTTTATTGGTGAATCTTCATTACTTAAATCTGAGATTTTGTTATATAGCCTGCATAATCATGTTGCATGAAATTGGCTATTATCAGTTACAGATAAAGGTGCGTACCCTAATACTAAAATCGTCATTTCTCCACCAAACGCTATACTGTGATCACTCTTTAGAATCGTCTCTTCTAGACGATTCTAACAAGAGACGATTCTAACGAGTGGTCACTGTATAGGGTTTGGTGGAGAAATAATGGAGCTATTCTTGAAAATGTTTTAATTTACGCATATTATCTGGAGCTCTGTATAACTATAATTACTTTTTGAATAATACTCCTTTTGTCTGCTTTTTCTCAAAGGCTACCTTTATTATAGTTATACCCCTGCCTTTAGGTGATGGGGGCATAAAGTTTTACCCTTGTCCGTACGTATGTCCGTTCGGTAAAATTTTCGTCAAAAGACTTCTTGGCTTGTGTATGCTGGAATTATTTGATATTTGGTTTGATGCATAATCATAGTGAGTTGTACTGTGTCTCCCCTCAGGTCTGACGTTATCTACTTCCTGTTTGCCGCAGGGGCATCCGTGTCCCATGGACATATTTTCTTTTATTGGTAAAGCGAATCTTCATTACTTAAATCTGAGATTGTTATTATATATATATAGGCTGCATAATCAAGTTACATGAAATAAGCTATTATCATTATTACTCTTAACCCTTTCCCTCATACAAACGTGTTATCAGGCATTTGCAAACAGAGTAGACCCAGATCAGGGTCTATTCTGTTTTACTATCTAAAATGTCTACAATGTTCCACCTTCAAGAATTCTTTATAGCTATTTTGTTAATGAATATTCAGTAGGTACTGAAAATTGGCCTAAATACAGAACAGGGAAAGGGTTAAGTATTCAGACAAACTGGATATCTGAATACTTAAGAATAATTAATGGGATATGATGACTGAGATTTTGTTGGATAGGCTGCATAATCAAGTTTCATGAAATGTGCTATTATTTTACTGAATGTGTGTGTGTAGAAAAACAATCTACATATACAGTTGAACTTCGATATCTAGTCTAGTAGAACTTCAAGGGACTAAACAAATTAGTTCAAGATAAACGAAGTTCGATTTATCCGATTTGTAATCTGGACAATTTCTCAAGATCACAGCTTAATGCAGGTCTGCAGTAATGCTGAAAGCTCCTGCAGGAGCTTTCAGCATTACTGTAGACCTGCATTAAGCTGTGAAATGTGTTTCTAGATATGCGTATTGATCAATTTTAGAGCAATTCTGTATTGTAAGATTTTGGAAGGACCTAACTTTTAGTTTGAGTTATCCCGAAGTTCGAGTTATCCGATTTCGAGATATCGAAGTTCAACTATATGTATAGATGTAATTCTTTACCTATGTACATTAACAGTGCTGTTTGTTAGAGATTTGATATTTATTAATCCTTTTACTCCATAAATACGCCGTTGCAAAACGTAGTAGACCAAGATCAGAGCTGTCTGATGACTGTGATCAGGGTCTGCTCTGTTTACTATTCTACAGTTTCTGCCGTGGCCCAAAACCTCTTGTCTCCATGTTCTAGTATAACAATTAATCTTAATTAATACTCCTGATGTCATTATTTTCTTACATGAATATTTATGGAGGGAAACGTTAATAAGTATGGTCACAGTTGACTTATTTTTAATAATCCGGCTATTTGCATTTGAAATGATTAAGACCTGATTCTACAGCTTTTGTCATAGCAAAATTTCCTTGAAAAGTTGACATTATATTTCATCTAATAAATATGTATGACGTCGTTATTTCTTATCTGAATATTGGACAGGGAAAGGGTTAAAAAGTCAGCTGTTGATCTATTTATTGGAATTGACTCTTTACCTGATGAATATTCATGTACCGGTTATGAAATGATGATATGATTATTAAATAGATGCATTTTTAAAATGGCATATGAACACAGAAAAAATTTTCCATGGCAGGAACTGTTGCGTGTAAAAATAGAATCAGATCTATATTATTTATTAGCTAAAGTAGAGCAGGCCCTGTATAGGAGCCATCTGATATTGGCCTGCTTTGTTTGCAAAGTGTTAAAAGGCATATCTTTGGAGGTAAAGCGTTCAAATATCTTTATGTAGAACTCTGTTATTAATTCATAAGGCAGCTGGAATGAAAAGGGGATGTGAGGATCTATGAATGAATGCTTAGTGTATGTACAGCAAAACTTCTCTAAACTGGACATTCGAATATGTATTATTTAATGCCAGTCTGTTAGACTGGTGGTAGCTTAATGCAGGCTGAAAGTCATGCAGAAAGCTCCTCTAGGAGCTTTCTGCATGACCTTCACCCTGCATTAAGCAGCCACCTGCTTAAAAATACCTTAATTCATCTTTATTGCTATTCCTGTTTAAAGGAGTTTTTTTACTGTCCATGTATTTTGTGTGTAGATAATAAAATGTTCCTGGCATCTCAATTTATGGCGTAAAAATGTTAAATTTCCATGACATTATCTTTTCATGCAATGTTCCCAAGTCATTGCAGTAGTCTCCCAAAGTTCAGATGCTACATATAAGGTGTCGGGATTTTGAACCCTTTACAACATTAATATTCATGTGAGAAATGATGCCATCTTGAAAATTGATGAAATGATTTTATAACCCTTTCCTTCATATAAACGTTTTTTCATGCATTTGCAAACAGTAGATCCATATCAGACGACTCCTATTGGAGCCGTCTGATCAGGGTCTGCTCTGTTTGCTTATTGAATTTGAAAGGTCTGTTTATTTACTTCCTTAAATAGCTACAGTGTTCAACCTTCCATACTTCATTGGAATATTCTATATTTCGTAGGTATGAAATTTAGAATAATCATAGAACAGGGAAAGGGTTAACGAATACAGGGTATTTGACAATGGCAGACGCTGTGGAATCTGTTCTATATTATTCCATAAATGGAGCAAACACTGATCAGATAGTTTTTACAGGAGTTGTCTGATCCGGGTCTGCTCTGTTGGCAAAAAGGAGTTTTTATAAAGTATCTATGAGGTAGAGTCTTAACCCTTTCCCTCATATAAACGTTTTTTCACGCATGTGCAAACAGAGTAGACCCAGATCAGACGGCTCCTAGAGGAGCCGTCTGATCAGGGTCTGCTCTGTTTGCTAATAGAATTGGATAGATCTGGGTTTTTTGCTTTCTAAAGTGTCTACAATGTTCCACCTTCCTTATTTCTTTATAACTATATTGCTAATCAGTATTCAGTAGGTATTGAACTTTGGCCTAAATACAGAACAGGGAAATGGTTAATGTAGAAAGAAAATAATGCAGAAAGTTGTTTTTTTATAGATGCAGATTAAGTATATACAGTGATTATTTTTAACAACGAAATATTTTTTTTATGTCCGTAACTACTGTAAATATTTGGTGAAGACAAATATTAGTCTTTCGCTATTTTCTGCTCTATTTGATTTTTAGCTATCAAAACTAGTGCAGAGAGAAGGCTGGATGGCCTAATCAAAACTAGTGGAGAGGGAAGGCTGGATGGCCTAAATTTTAGAGTAAATATGCAAGCCATTGATTGATTTGTAAATACAATGATTTTTATGTAAATGCATGTTTATTTATGTAATAATTTTATGTTAAAACTATTGTTTACCTCAATTTCAAGCTGCAACTAATGAATTGGCAAAAGTGATTAGAGATTTGTTGATAGACTGAGCACTCTGCAACACGGCAGGGAATGAGTTGAGGTAAAGAACATAGAGGTGTATGCTTGCTCTTTTCAAAATGAGTGCTAAATTTAAATTCCCGGTGTAGCAAATGAAATTAGTACTTTTCTAAAGCGACCACCGAAAAGAGGTCTAATTATAGGTCTAGAAAAGCATGTGGTAGCTTAATGCAGGATGAAAGTGTTGCAGAAAGCTCTTGCATTAATTCTATCCTGCATTAACCCTTTCCTTCATATAAACATGTTTTCACACATCTGCAAACAGAGTACACCCAGATCAGATGGCTCCTTTAGGAGTCGCCTGATCAGAGTCTACTCTGTTAATAGAGTTTGATAGATCTGTTTCTTTAATTTCGAAAATGGCTACAATGTTCCGCCCTGAATATTTCATTGTAACTATTTTGTCTATGAATATTCAGTAGATATTGAAATTTGGAATAAACATAGAACAGGGAAAGGGTTTAGTAGGCAACTGCTCTTTCAAGGACACCTATGTTTGTTATATATAGTAAAATCTTGATTATTCGAATTTTCTGTATAGAAGACTTTAGATCCTTTTATGCAGGTGGCTGCTTAATGCATGGTGAAAGTCATGCAGAAAGCTCCTAGAGGAGCTTTCTACATGACTTTCACCATGCATTAAGCTGCCACCCGTCTTAAAGATCAATAATAATACGAATTTTAGTGTTTGAATAATCGAGATTTTACTGTAGTATAAAGTCATTTCAAAGGCATTTTCTTTACTGTATATAACTATATATTTGTATGATCTACTTGGCCTGTTAATCATTTTCCTTGTTAGTCTGTTATTCAACACTTCCGTTTACTCCGCGATCCCATAAATGCGACGGGACATGTAGTGGAGATCTATTGGGGCTCGTTCAACCTCTGACCAGGGGTCACACAATCCAGGGTTGTTGGGTTTTTTTTTCAAATACACTGCTTCCTGAAATCATCCATGGTGTTTTTTCAAGTGATTTTATAAACTATGTATTTAACTTGTGGCATTAATAAAAGATACCAAACTGCCATCATTACCACCACCATCAAATGTTCAAATATTTTCATAAATTAAATTTCAGGTGAAACTATTGCAGTATTTATTCAACTATTGGGTTGTGTTGTGCGATTTCAAATGTGTAGTCTGATCAGGTTCTATGCTATTTGTCACACAAAACAGGATAGGCTCTGCTGGGTGTTTTAACCCATTCCCTCATAGGCTAATTTTAGGCCAAACCTCTTTTGACTAAATCTACCAAAAAGGAGCATTTTCTAGAGGAAAGGAATTTTTTTTAGAATTGTGCAGTGTTGAAACCATTGTGATAAATAGAGAAAGCTCTTAGGAGCTTTCTGCATGACTTTCACCCTGCATTAAGCAGCCACTGAAAAGTCACTTTCTGAAACCATTGTGATAAATCGAGCATTTGCTCCATCTGAAACCATTGTGATAAATCGAGCATTTGCTCCATAGGAGCAAATGCTCGATTTATCACAGTGGTTTCAGAAAATGACTTTTCAGAGGCGTCAATATGCGGGAATGGGTTAGCTGTTGAATCAGGTTATACTTTCGAAATGCCGCTGATCTGGTTCTTCACGGTTTGCTAAGTCTAAAAGTAGATTTTACTATATTAAATATACTTACAGTGTGCTATTTGTTTTCTACAAATGTAATTACAGTAAATCCTCTCTTAACTGGAATTCTAGTAAAGAAGAATATTTCAATACCTTTAGGCAGGTGGCTGCTTAATGCAGGGTGAAAGTCATGCAGAAAGCTCCTAAGAGCTTCATGCACAACTTTCACCCTGCAGTAAGCTGCCACCTGTTTCAAAGACCGATATTTATGCTCAATTGAACGTCCGGTTAAGAGGGGTTTCACTGTAATATATGAAATTCTGTCCATTAGATTATGGTATATAAAATTTTGTCCATTAGATAACATGTTAATTTTTGTCATCTACAATATTGAAATTATGTGCTATTTTTGACACCGATGAATGTAATTAGATAACATTGTGTTATTTACATATATGTCTTGAATATTCATGTCGGAAATAATGACTACATGGATATGAATATTAATGAGATGGATTTTTATACTGGCATAATTATGAACACAGGGAAATTTTGGCCATGGCAGATACTAGAATCAGGGTCCATGCTTATAAAACTTTTAGCTGAGTCCTGAGTTCGTTCTCAAGTTTTTGATTGGTCAGATTTGAGCCTTTGGCTCAAATCTGACCAATCAAAAGCTTGAGAACTCAAATCTGACCAATCAAAAGCTTGAGAACAAAACTCAGACTCAACTAAAAGCTTTATAAGCATGGACCCAGATCTACGGTCTATGATTTCGTAGCGAACAGTAGGTCATGAACTGACAGCTCCTACAGGATCTGTCCCATTTAGGCGTGCTACTCTGCTTGCAGAGTCTGAGACATTCACCCTATACTCGATAAATAATATGCCTTTGCAAACGGAGTAGACCTAGATCAGACGGCTCCTACAAGAGCTTCCTGATCAGGGTCTGCTATATTTACTTATGAAATGATATAGACTTTTACAGTTTCTGCCATGGCCAAAATTCCGGTGTTCATATGCTGTTATAAAATGTCAGCTTATTAATATTCATGCCGTTATTTCTCATGAATATTCATGGAGTAAAGGATTAATGGTGTAGAAAAGAGATGAGAATGAAAAAAAAATGTTTGTATATTTTTATGTTCAAATGAATTTTCGTTGCTGTTTATCTGTCTTACTCACTTTTTAACTACAACTTTCTTTTATCTCTTCATTTTTAATTAAACCAGATATTTTTAAGAAAAATTCTGGTTAATAGATTTGGGTATGTCAATAGATTGGTGTTGGGCGGGGCGTGAAACTTAGTTTTTATAACTCGATAAATAGAGTAGAACTTGCCTGTAAAGACCGTAAAATAAATAAAAATGTGAGTCTGTATGAGCAAGTGGTTGCTTAATGCAGCAGAAAAGTTATGCAGAAAGCTCCTAGGAGTTTTCTGCATTACTTTTGTCCTGCATTCAGCTTCCACCTGCCTTAAAATCCAAGACTGTTCTATACAGGCTGTACCGTTAATATTTCGACCCTACTGGGCCTTTTTCAGAGAATGAAATAAAGTATTTTATTCTATGAAATAGGCCCAGTAGAGGAGAAATATCAGGTGTTGAAGCCATATTAAAGGAATTTCAGTTTCTAAACAAAAAAGTTGAATTTTCAGACATTCTGCTGTAAATAAAAAGTTTGACTTGATTTTCAGTTTGGATGTCAGGGTTCCAGTTTACTGTTACTGAAAGTTGAAAAATGGTTGCCGTGGTCAGAGAAAATTCTGGTTATTGTGGTAATTCCATATCTTTTGTGTAAAAGCATTTTCCGTCCAGATTATCATAACCGGCAAATGTGGTCGTGTGGTAACGTGCTTGACTACAATACCAGGGGTCCTGGGTTCGATCCCCTGCCGGACCAAGTCCTTCGGATGAGACTATAAACCGAGGTCCGATGTATCAGTGCTTCACACTGAGCATCTAAAAGAACCAGAGAAACTCTGTCGATAATAAGAGTAGGGCGTCACGCCTGTGTTTCTCTGTATCCTCTACCCTCTCTGGGGCGTCCAATTAGCCCATAGCGAGCAGAAACGGACGTTGATCAATACAATCAATCAATAAAAAGTACCAGATTATCGTAATAATTGTCACTTAGCTTTTCGATTTTCTCTGCATGAAAGCAAATCGATAAATGTCAGAAACTTGCATAACTTTCATTTATTTAACCCTTTCCTTCATATAGACACATTTTCTTGCATTTGCAAACAGAATAGACCCAGATCAGACGGTTCCCGTAGGAGCTGTCTGATAAGGTCTGCTCCGTTTGCTTATGGAATTCTGTGTCCATATACCAGTGTATAATTTCGGCTAATAAATATTCATAACGTCATGTTTTTAAAATTAAATATTTGTCAGGTAAAGGGTTAAGATTTGATCTGTGCAGTAAAGCAAATGTCAGTTTCTAGCATTTATTTATATGCTTAACCCTTTATTCCATGAATATTCATGCAAGACATAATGACGTCATGAATATGGATTAGATTAAATTTTAATTTGCATATTAACACATGAACATTTTGCCAAATAAGAAGTTTTACAATCAGTCGTTTATTATTCATTTGCAAACAGAGTAGACTCGGATCAGAGGCTTCTATAGGAGCCATCTGACCAGGGTCTGCGCTGTTTATTCATGAAACTATGTAGAATCTTCAGTTTCTGCCGTTGTCAAATTTCCGGTGTTTATGTGCCATAAAAATATTAATTAATCTATATACATGAAGTGATTATTTCTTTATACCTGAATATTCATGGACTAAAGTCTAGAACTATCTGAAATTGCTTGTTGACATTTTTTTTCTTCCATTGCTTGTGATTTATTTCACTATGTATCAGAAATAAAAACTAAACAAATGGAATATGGTTCATTTTTGTTATGCCCCCAAAGGCGGGCATGTAGTAATCGCATTGTCCGTCTGTCCTTCCATCCGTCCCAAACTCGTGTCCGGTCTGTAACTTCTTCATCTATCAATGGGTTTCAATATAACTTGCCACAAATGTTCACCAGACAGAGACGATGTGTCGCGTTCAACTCCCTGGTCCATGGGTCAAAGGTCACAGGGTACAATTTTTGGGGGCATTTGTCACGTGATGTTTCAGGTCAAATCGCTGTTGAATTAAACCCCTCCACGATAGCGTATAGAGAAAGGATTTTTTTCACCTTGGTAGAAACTAGAATGCATCTATCCATTTACTCCATAAATACGTCTTTGCATATAGAGTAGACCCTGATCAGACGTCTCCTGTAGGAGCCGTCTGATCAGTGTCTGCTCTATTTGCTTATGATGTAATAATATAGATATTCTAGCCAAAACGTTGTGTCAATTAGCTGTTTTAAATGTTAACCCATTTGCTCCCAGTGGATTCTTCCATGTTTATATATTGGATTAGCCCATTTTTGTGTCACCTAGCTGCCGAGAGGCAGTGTCTCGCTTAGGGATCACTTGTCCGTCGTCTGTCTGTCCGTCACACTTTCCTTTTTTGGCTGTCATTTCTAATCATCATAGAGCTTTCAAAGTTCACACATGGAACAAGCATGATGAGAGGAAGTGTCATGCAAAAGGACCACAACTCTTAGCACCAATATTTTTGAGTTATTCCCCTTTTTCATATTAACAATAAGTTTTTGTGTCAGCTGCGAGCAGGTGGCACGTGTTCCTCCGAACACTCTTGTTCATATTAATAAGTTTTTGTGTCAGCTGCGAGCATGTGACACATGTGTAACTGTTCCTCCGAACACTTGTTTATCTAAGGGGTGCATGCCTGCATGGCCTAAATTTTCAGTTGCGTTTTGTTTTATATTGAAATTCCTATCAGCAAACGGTGTAGACTGATCAGACGCCGCATTATGCGGCGTCTGATCAGTCTACACTGTTTGCCTACGTCCAATATATGGGAGCAAATGTGTTGATCTATATTCATGACAATCATTATTTCTTGCATAAATATTCATGGAGTAAAGACCTATACAGGAGCCGTCTGATCTGGATGTACTCTGAAATTGGGTTATGGTTAAATTTTGAATGACAAACCGTGCAGATCATTATCAAAGGCTCATAAAAAAAATCTTGTATGTGTCTAAAGTTTTTGTGTCACCTGCCGAGAGGCAATGTGTCACTTAGGGATCACTTTTTCGTCGTCTGTCTGTCCGTCACACTTTCTTTTTTTGGCTGTTATTTCTCATTTCTGAATTAATCACTATAAAGCTTTCAAATTTCACACGTGTCTTCCTCTCATTGAGGACCATTGATGTAACTAAGGTCCCTCAATCTGCATGCAATACTTTTTTGAGTTATTCCCCTTTGTTCTGATTTCACTCCAGCATATTAACCATTTCCCTCATATAAACGTGTTTTCACGCATTTGCTAACAGAGTACACCCAGATAAGACGGGTCCTAGAGGAGCCGTCTGATCAGGGTCTGCTCTGTTTGATTAGGAAAATTGATAGAGCTGTTTCTTTAGTTTCTAAAATGGCTAACATGTTACACCTTTCAAATTTCATTGTAACTATTTTGCTCGTGAATATTCAGTAGGTATTAAAATTTGGACTAAATATAGAACAGGGAACTGGTTAACAGTTGTTGTGTCATCTGCAAAGCAGGTGACACATGTGTTCCTCCGAACACTCTTGTTAAATGCTAGTACAATCGTTTCCCACACTCAAAGGTTCGGCCTTTGAACAAATGTTTCTTGTCTGCAGTAGCGAGTGTTTAATCATGTAGGAAACATAATTCGCTTACATTCTCCCATCATGCATTAACTAGAAAACAACATAACGTGTGGAAAATAATACGTTAATTGGAAGAAAATGAAAGTAGGATATGTCCTTAACACGACCAGTATAGCAATGTAATTGATAAAAATGAAGGAATGAACTATCATATAACCACTGAAAACTCATAATTTACCGTAATTTTCAGTTTAAAGAGATTACATGTACTTTCATTAACCGTTTCCTCGTTCTATGTTAATTTCAATACCTGCTGAATATTAATTGACAACATAGTTATAAAGGAAGGTGGAACATCGTGGCCATTTTAGAAAGTAAAGAAACCGATCTATCAAATTCCATTAGCAAACAGTACTGTGCTAATAAGACGTACAGTAAAACCTCTCTATAATGGTCACTAAATTGTTTTAATTAGTTGATATTTAAGACAGGTGGCTGCTTAAAGCAAGGTGAAAGTAAAACGGAACGCTATAGGAGCGTTCCGTTTTACTTTCACCTTGCTTTAAGCATCCACCTGTATTTAACACAAAATACTTCGTGTAATTTAGTGGCCGTTATAGAGAGGTTTTACTGTATTTGTCAAGAGGTTAATTTTACACTTTCTATAATGTGAACTATAGAAACTTATAAACATGGCGATAAAATTGCAAATACATAATTAACATTGTATCATTAACGATTCATGCGGAAGCCTTCCATCTGACTTGAGGATGGTCAGTCGTTCTACTCATGTGCAAATTAAAACCTGAAATTGGATTCAGGTTTAATAGTTCAGGTTTCAAATTGCACACTGGGTCTTCCTCCACCTGTAATTAGTTTGACGTAATGAATAAACTGAAACTGTTGAAGCGACGTATAACCTATATCAACTAGAAATGTGTGCCTGTAAGACACAGCGATGCCCCCGTGTAGGTGCTTGCCTAGCTGCACGTAAAATTCCTAAGTCATTTGACCTTGACATTGGACTTTCGGGTAGCATAAACTAAAAACGCCACATAAAACCGGTGAGAACAAAATATCTTTTATCATATAATTATTTAGTCACATAAACAGGAATTGTTAGCACGGACGGACGGACATGTGCAAAACCTAATGCCCCTGACTATCGTCATTAAAATCATTAGGTAAATTGTTAACACAAAATAATCCTGCTTTAACCCTTTCCGTCATATTGACGACTCTGTAAAAGTCACCTTGTGAAATAATTGTGATAAATAGAGCATTTCCTCCTATAGAATCAAATGCTCTGTTTATCACAATGGTCTGACACTACGAAATTCTAAAATTTTCCTTTTCTCTAATTTATGCTCCTTTTCGGTGGATTAGTTAAAAGAGGTTGTATCTAAAAATAGCCTACGAGGTAATGGGTTAATGTGGTTTCCGATTGTTTTTGCTTTTTGTAATGGTACAATATGAACACAGCATATTTGGGTCAAGGCAGAACAAGTAGACTCAGAATTATATAAGCAAATAGTGCAGACCCTGCTCAGACTGCTCTCCTATAGGAGCCGCCTGATCGGTGTCTACTCTGTTTGCAAATGCGTATTTATGGAGTAAGGGGTTAATAGTAGCTGACTGCTTAATAACCCATTCCCTCATTTTGATGACTATAAGTAAAAGTCACTTTGTGAAACCATTGTGATAAATAGAGCATTTGCTCCTATAGGAGCAAATGCTCTATTTATCACAATGGTTTCAAAATACGAAATTCTGAAATTTTACTTTTCTGCACTAGTTTGGGACTGGGTTTGCATAATTTTCGTGTATTTATTTACCTTTCAATAATACTTCGCTATGTAAGATACTACTTTTCTGCTTCTTTTCTTGAAACATTTTTTTCCATTACAAAATATGGCCAAAGTGTGAAACAGTTTGGATTCTGATAAGATGCCGCATTATGCGGCGTCTCATCTGGATCCAAACTATTTGCATGGGGAATCATGGGTTCGCCGCTTGCGTGCAGAATCTTAACTACAACTTTCGTTCTATATGACACGACTTGATTTCGTAAGATAATTTTAAATAAAAAGATAATAGTGCAGGCCCTGAGAAGTGTGCTCCTCTAGGAACCCTCTGACCTGGGTCTTCACGGTTTACAAATGTCACGTTCAAATGGTTTAGAACAGTACCATAAAACATATGTACAGTAAATGTTATGAAAGCAACAATGTTTCTATCTTGAAGAGACTCCGTGTTCGTGTTCAAAACTCTATTTCCATTTCGTCCTCAAACATCGCCAGCAACAACATTCCAGTATATCCCACAAGGATGCCGAGATTTTGTCCTAAAAACATTTTCCAGTCTGGAAATCTTTTAAAGTACTCTTTGCACTCAGGAATCTGAAAATATACATTGTATCAACAACAGTTTGTGTCGGCTATAGAAGTTAAGATAAGATGAGTAAATCAAAATAGTTTTTTCAAGAATAACTCCTTTATTTCTCCATTAAACACTATGTTATGACCAGTCTTTAGAATCGTCTCGAAGGGATGATTCTAAAGAGTGGTCACAACATAAGGTATGGTGGAGAAATGACGATTTAACGGTAACCCTTCGCTTGCTATTCGCATCAAAATACCTACCTGTAAATAGTGAAGACCCAGATGAGACAGCTCCTGCAGGAGCTGTCTCATCAGGGTCTGCACTATTTTCGAATTGATTGTGCAACCAGTGCACTCCACAGCAGCGATTGCACAGCGAAATACTTATACACAGTGAATATATATGTAATTATACAACAGGGCATGGGTAAAGAAGGAGAAATGTTTTTTAAAATTCAGCAAGAGAAGGGTTAAGTATGCACATTTACGTGTTGATCTGCATCGCATCAGTTTTCCATAGACAATTATTATTATTATTATTATTATTATTATTATTATTATATCACATTTATATGGCGCTAACATAGGATATGTGCGTTCAAAAGCGCTGCACATGGATGAAATCACTAACCGGAACGAACTGCATGATTATCTATCCAGACAATGAAAGATAAACAATAGATATACAATAGATATAAAATCACTAACGGAACGAACCGCATGATTATATGACCAGGCAATGAAAAGATATACAATAGCTATACAATTGATATAAAATCACTAATAGGAATGAAACGCATGATTATCTTTTCGGTCAATGAAAGATATACAATAGATATGATTCATTAACCAGAAGGAAGCACATGATTGTCCATCCAGTCGATGACAGATATGCAATAGATATACAATAAATATGAAATTACTAACCAGAAGGAACCGCATGATTGTCCATCCGGTCAATGAGAGATATACAATAAATATACGATAAATATGAAATCATTAACCAGAAGGAACCGCATGATTGTCCATCAAGTCAATGAAGGATATGCAACAGATATACAATAAATATAAAATAACTAACCGGTAGGCACCACATGATTATCTACACAGTCGATGAGAGATATACACTAGATATACAATAGATATAACAAGAAATATATTTTAAAAAGATATTCAGCGGCATTCAAATATTGACATAATGTACAAAACAATAATGATATTAAATCTCTGCCAACTTAATTTCAATGTTTCGAGATTCTGTTAGTACAGGGAACTAGATCTATGAAGGGTTGATTGTAATTATACTAGCAGAGAAGCATGCAATGGAAATGACTTGGAGTAGAATAAGCAATTATGGAAAAAATCAAGTTACTTTTATAAGAAATCACTATTAAAACGTATAATATCAAAGTATTTTTTAAAACTATCTAAAGTTAGTTCTTCATTTTACCTATTATAAAAATTTACTTGAAAGCATGTATATTTATATTGATATGAAGATAACTAATTGAATACACTTTTAATAAAGCATACAGAATTTAGTTTTTGTTTGTGCAGAGGCTGTAATTACTTAAAGAAAGGTATTTATCTATAGCCTGGATCAACGCATTAATTGACATGTGTGCATCATCATTAGTGACACCATTAACTGAATATACATGTATTTTTAAAACAATATAAAGTTAGCTATCTCAACCTACTACTCGATCCAAAGCGCCAGGTGATAGAGTCGTAACAATAGCCTTCAGTAAGTAGCTTTATATGACAGAGAGCGAGTAACCAGAGCCTGAATTGGTGCTGTGGTCGGGGATAGTAATTAATACTATTAATGCCACTACTCTAATATACTAAACAACATTTCTTCTTTATTTCCTATAGCATTGCCTGTGAATTATGGTGGTTTCGGCAAACTACCTGTTCGTCAAAGTGGATGTGATCAAATGTGGTATTAAATTGATAGCAAAATTATAATAAATGTTTAAAAGTTTAATAGTGGTTTTGGCAAACTGGCAATAATGCTCAGCAATCATTACCATGTGATAAGTACGATAATGGGTTAGGAACTGATATAAAGTATGACACACCAAAAATTGAATAGTCAAAATTGATCCACACCTTTTGAGGATAATAGATCTATATAGTTTTATTCAGTAATATTGTTTATGTATTATATACTCTAGTTTTGATAATGACCAAAGTAATAAATAATTCATATTGTTTTACCGGTCATGGTAATAAACAACTATGTGACTACAGTATTGTACATGTATTTGAATCCACCAAAAGTTGGACTAAACAACATTTTGACTGAAAACAAAAAGCATAAAGTGAGTGGCAAACAGTTTGAACCAAGACTAAAATCAAAACTGAATGGGATAGTAAATAAATAGTAATGTGTTATGTGGCCTGGGCTGTTTTAATGACTAAACAATGGGACTATAGTATTTGAAAGCACCTCTTTATCACTCATTGTACCCAAGGTTGGGTAAGTGTGAATATGTCACCTGCTTAGCTAATATCCTAATCTGTATAAACCAAAAACAATGGACCACATATCAATATTTAACATATAGATAGTTATTTAATGATTTTGATTATTCAATTTTTGCTTTTTAATACAAATTTTAAATTTTTGCCGAAACGTCCTAGGCCGAATAAATAGATGGCCAAAACGTCCTGGGTCGAAACATCCGGGGCGAAACTTCCTATGCCGAAACGTCCTACATTCAGTTTGGCCATGTGTAGAGGCATTATAAAAAAGACTGTATGCCAGTCAAGGGATTAACTAATGAGAAAACGATTTACTAGAAAATACTAGTAGGTCATATGCAAATTACAATGTAACATAGTTTCTGATTGGTGGAAAACTAGAACAAATGTGAAAATAGACAGCTAACCGCTGAAAAATAACTAACCGGTAGGAACCACATGATTATCTACACGGTCGATGAGAGATATACACTAGATATACAATAAATATAAAACCACTAACCGGTAGGAACCACATGATTGTCTACACGATCAATGGCAGATATGAAATAGATAAACGATGTATACTTAATCTTGCACATTTGAAAACCGAGTAGAACCCAATCAGATCTTTCCTGTAGGAGCTGTCTGCTTAGGGTCTACACTGATTGCTCATGGAAAAGTATCATACAGACCTGACATTATAGGTTTTGTTTGCCATGGTCAATTAAGTTCCCTGTTTGGTCATATGTCAATATAAAGATCACTACAGTATAACCTATCTTAACCTTTTCCCTCAAAGGCCATTTTTAGACCCAACCTTATTGTATTAATCTACCGAAAAGGAGCATTAACTAGAGAAAAGGATTTCGTTTTAGAATGTTGTAGTTTGAAACCATTGTGATAAATAGAGCATTTGCTCCTATAGGAGCAAATGCTCTATTTATCACAATGCTTTCACAATGTGAATTTAATAGAAGCACAAAAATGCGTCACTAGGGGATAATGTGTTAAGCAGCCACCGAAAAGAGGTCTAATTATGTGTTCCTAAGGCCGGTAGTAGCATAATGCAGGTCAAAAATAATGCAAAAAGCTCCTATAGGAGCTTTATGCATTACTAATGCTCTGCATTAAGCAAATATATGTTCTTATAAGACTCCTAGGTTCAATAAATGAATGGCCGCTTAAGACGGGCTCTACTGTATATCAATACTTATAAAGTTACATTATTCATGACTGTCCCAGAAATTAAAGAAGTGCTATTGCATTTGCTTACCAGATCTGTCATGGCTACATAGAGAAACATGCCAGCCCCTATTGCAAAGATCCATTTGCTGGCTTCCGGTTGGTCTCCGAGCACAAGGCCCACATAAAGGCCTGCAAACGCCGTCAAACTGGACACGAAGTTAAAAAGCATCGCCCTTTTCACCGACATCCCAGTAGACACCAGAACAGCGAAATCTCCTGAAACACAGCAACGTTTATTACGTCATTAGCCTCATGGATATTCATGCATGATATAATGACGTCATTAATATGTATAGGCTGAATTTCTATAAAAGCATGTGAAGGAGTTAGAATAGTTTTGCACCAAGCACTCGATGTGAGCACAGGAAGTTTTGGCCCATGCCCGTTCAAATTTTAACCTACTTTATATTTATACATATATTAAACCTTCGCTTGCTGTTCACGTCAATATACCTACCTGTAAATAGTGAAGACCCAGATAAGACAGCTCCTGCAGGAGCTGTGTCATCAGGGTCTGCACTATTTACAAATTGATTGTGCAATCAGTGCATTCCACAGCAGTGATGGCACAGAGAAATAATTGTAGACAGTGAAGATATATGTAATTATACAACAGGGCGTGGGTAAAGAAGAAGAATTTTTTTTTTAAATTCAGCAAGAGAAGGGTTAAACCTTTATTCCATGAATATTTATGTCAGAATCAACGGCATCATGTATGTGATAGTATTTCAAATCGATTAATTATCCTAATATCACATAAACACAGGAACTATTGGCCATGTCAGAAAATAAAACCTGGGTCCATGCTTATAAAGTTTTTTTTAGTTGAGTCTGAGTTCGTTCTCAAGCTTTTGATTGGTCAGATTTGAGTTCACAAGCTTTTGATTGGTCAGATTTGAGTCATGGGCTCAAATCTGACCAATCAAAAACTTGAGAACGAACTCAGACTCAACTAAAAGTTTTATAAGCACTGGCCCATATCTCTATAATTCAAGAAACAAACAGAGCAGATCCTGCATGATCAGACGGCTCCTACGGCTCCTGATATGGATCTACTCTGTTTGCAAAGGGGTTATTTTCATTATTTCCATTGATTTTTTCAGGCATATCGGTTCGTACTGCTTCTGAAAACTTCGTGGTGTTTCATTTAAATTTTAATCTATTCCCTCATATTGACGCCTTTTGACGTAGTAAAAGCCACTTTTGGAAACCATTCGATCTTCGACGACGTCGGCAGCGTAAGAGCTAAACATGCAAAAAGTTTTACCCAGCTCATGTGGCAGCTCGTGACAGAATATGGTAATTGACGTAGATAGGCCCTTGGTAAATGACAAGGAAAACGCTGCTCCGACTGCGAGGCCATCGGCAAAATTGTGTATACCGTCCCCAATGATGATCATCCAGGCGACAGCTTTCTTAGCTTTGTAAAAAGTAGAAACCAAAGCAATACTGATTATATAAAGTATAAACCAAACCAATACTGAATGTATAATCCAATACAGCAATCATTTAACTCTTTCGCTGCCAATGTCGCATCTGTGATTACCTACGCAAACAGTTTGGATCCAGATGAGACGAGATGAGTAACTCGACGTCTCACCAGGATCCATACTGTCTGTTACTGTGACTATATTTTTTGAAACAAAATGAAGAAAATGAAAAAAAATGAAAATGGTAGCAGACGAGAAAGTAAGCAGACGACCGAATTTGACAGCGAAAGAGTTGATGTATAGAACTAGATGTAATTAACCCTTTACTCCATGAATATTCATGTCAGAAATAATGACATCACGAATACTAATTAGATTAATTTTTAGAATGTCATATTAACACAGAAAAGGTTTGCCAAGACAGAACCTGTAGTATTAGACCTATGTAATTCGATAAGCAAACGTTTAGTTGAGTCTGAGTTCGTTCTCAAGTTTTTGATTGGTGCACTCCACATCAGTGATTGCACAGAGAAATAATTGTAGGCAGTGAAGATATATGTAATTATACAACAGGGCGTGGGTAAAGAAGAAGACATGTTTGTTTTTTTTAAATTCAGCAAGAGAAGGGTTAAACCTTTATTCCATGAATGTTTTTGTCAGAATCAACGACATCATGTATGTGATAGTATTTCAAATCGATTAATTTTCCTAATGTCACATAAACACAGGAAATATCGGTCATGTCAGAAAATAAAATCAGGGTCCATGCTTATAAAGTTTTCTAGTTGAGTCTGGGTTCGTTCTTAAGCTTTTGATTGGTCAGATTTGAGTTCTCAAGCTTTTGATTGGTCAGATTTGAGCCATAGGCTCAAATCAAAAACTTCAGAACTCAAATCTGACCAATCAAAAGCTTGAGAACGAAACTCAGACTCAACTTAAAGCTTTATAAGCATGGACCCTGGTATGGGTCTACTCTTTTTACAAAGGCGAATTTATGAACCAAAGGGTGAAAATCAGGTGGCTGCTTAATGCTTAATGATCTGGGTATACTCTGTTTGCAAATGCATAGAAAGGCATACTTATGGAGTAAGGGTTTATTTACCTTTTACATCAGCTGACTGGTCCACTGTGACGTCTGAACCAGATCGCGTGACACTATTGTTCAGGCTGTATTCAGCTCTGACGTCATATGTCTGATCTGCCGTGTTAAGCTCTGCACGAGACAATTCAATTGTATGATCACTGGTACTAGCCACTATATTATCAAGTTTTCTTATTTGCTGTGTGTTGCTTGAGTCAGAAGAGTTTGTTTGCCTCAGCTGATTATTCTGTTGCAAAGAAAAAAACCCAAATATATTTCTCACTTTTTAATAAATATTCATGTTAGAGTTAACGATTTCACGAATGATAACTCGATTTTTTTATAGAATGACGGGTCACGGTGGTTCGATAATCTCCGTACCGTTCTGTACAGGGATACACTGTGTGTTTGTACAATGAAAATTCTCTCAGTCAGGAGACAGTACATTTTAGTACATGTAGTATTAACCCATTCCCGTATATTGGCGCCTCTGTAAAATCACTTTGGAACCATATGAGCAAATGCTTTGTTTACCACAATGGTTTAAAAACTACACACATCAAAAAGTTTGCCTTTTCTAGTAAATGATTTATTCAAAGAGGCTGCGTCTAAAATAGCCACATTATTTTCCAAAGGTCATGTTGACAATATAAACATTGCAGAACACCTTCAAAATAATAACTTCAAAATAATAACTGGGTCTGTTTGCAATAGATACATGTAGATGTATATACGAGGACGCGTTCGCCAGGAGCCGTTAACCTTCTACTCCATAAATACTAGAGGTGTAACAATAGGTCAAACTATCGAGCTATCGCAATAGTTGAGCTTGCAATAGTAATAGTTCGATAGTAATTCTGACTATGGAGAACTATCGCCAATAGTTAATCCAACAATCGATAGTTTCAATAGTTTACTTAAGTACAGTGGAATACTTGTCGATCAAATGAAAAGAAAACGTCCATCTCTCATTTGAGTCTACCCTGTTTGCAAAGATATGAAAACATGTTTGTTTATATTGTTTAAATGGTTAAATGCCATGCATATGTATTTGTGTTGCTTTGGATGCTGTTTTTTATAATTATAGAGACAAGAAGGCTGATCTAAAAGTATTGATCTAGTCATTTTGATTTGCTACCCTTTAAGAAGAAAACTATCGCGATAGTATTGCAATAGTATCGTGATAGTATTTTGACCATCGCAATACTATCGGGATAGCCATTTTGGCCTCAATAGTCACCCCTAATAAATACGCCTTTCTACGCATTTGCAAACAGTAGACTCAGATCAAAAGGTTCCTGTAGTAGCTGTCTGATCAGGATCTGCTCTGTTTGCTTATGGCATAATACGGATATGGTTCTACAATTTCTGCCATGACTAAAAATCCCCTTTGTTTATGTGCCATCATAATACATAATATAATTTGTATTCATGGTGTCTTTATTTCTTTTTTATTTATGGTGTCAATCGTTAAAGCATACTGTTATTATGCCATTATTGTTTGCTACTGCAAAAATCTGAACATTTAATTGTCAGAAGATAAGTGCATGTCCAGATTCCGGAGGAGCCCTCTGATCAAGATCTGTACTCTTTGCCGTTCAAAACACGTACATGTATATCTTTTCATACTGAATGGACTCTATTGCTAGATACTAATTCCCCGTTTCAGCATTCAAAGCGTTATTTAATGTCTTTCATGGCGGAAAAGGTGAATACGGAGAAATGGGATTCAATACAGAATTTGAGTCAAGTAAACAATGTAGACCGCTTATTTACACATACAGCATGAGGGTGACCGTGAAGCCTATACATATTATCAAGGTTTAACCCTTTACCTCATGATTATTTATATAAGGAATATGACGTCATGAATATAATTATGTTATCCGACGTTTTGTGATGGTATAGTATATGAACATATCGAGGGCTTGGTGCAAAACTATTCTAACTCCTTCACAAAGTGAAGGAGTTAGAATAGTTTTGCACCAAGCCCTCGATATTCCTTCTGGCATCACAGAAACCCTAGAATTATATCTATATTATTTCATCAGCAAACAGAGCAGACCCTTTGAGGGACGGATTGATTTAGGCCTGCTTTGCTTGTAGAGGCGTGAAAAGGATGAACCAATACTGTAAACAGAGTCCAAGGGGTAAATTAGTCTTTCATATACTAATTCGGATTAAGAAAAGTGTCATAGGTAGAAGTATATGAAGCGAGTTGGTTTTGATTAAGTTTTTATCAAATTTAATACGTTTAGGCAGTGCGATGCAGAAATAATTGCATGTTTCCAAAGACATGTGATTTTTAATGAATATTACTTCAAATTTCAACTTCTTATAGCTTTATGACATCTTTAATCTGCAGTTTTCACACCTTTAACTGCCGATAGTAAAATTATGTTCGCATATAAAGTACCTGTAGTGTGTGAGATTTCAAATAACATACTGCTAATCCAGATGCCTTTGGTCAAACTGGTGTCTTTTTGCAACAGAAGTCCGACATAAGGTCGTCGGATTCTGAAACCCCATACCCTTCCTGCAGTATTTATAGAAGTCCGACATATGGTCGTCGGATTCTGAGTTAAATGCCCTTTTGCCTGACTTTCTTGTCTTTTATAATCCACTTTATTCTTGCCTTCTTTTCTATATCCTTGCTTTTCTTTCTTTCTTTCTTTCTTTCTTGAGAGGAGAGAGGAGAGAGAGAGAGATAGATAGAGAGAGAGAGAGAGAGAGAGAGAGAGAGAGAGAGAGAGAGAGAGAGAGAGTAGATCAATTATGTATTGTAAATGTTGGAAGGACCGAACTTTTAGTTTGAGTATCCCGAAGTTCGAGTTATCCGAACTATCAAAGTTAGGGTTTGGTGGAGAAATATAGAAGTTATTCTTGAAAATGTTTTATTTTATGCATCTTATCTGGACCTCTGTCATTCACAGACAAATACTTACTATGTAATTTGTGGTGTTCAGTCGTGCCGAAGAAGGCCCTAAATTCGTTTCTTTCATCAGATCTCCCTCGCCATCGACAGTCTGCAAAGTATGGGCCACAAGAAAACGTATCAAACTCACTTCGTTAAGTATCACTTAACCCATGAATATTCATAAGAGAAATGATGACATCATGAATATTAAGTAGATTACCGGTATTTTTATAATTGCACATGGAAACGGGAATTCTCGGCCATGACACAAACTGTAGAATTATATCTGTATTATTTAATAAGCAACCAGACCCTATAAGAGCCGTCTGATCTGCGTCTACTCTGGTTACAAAGGCGTAGAAAGACGTATTTATGGAGTGAAGGGTCGACCATTAAAATGCAATGGAAAATAAAACAAGCTATAGCTGACGGTTTTTTCAGCCACTGCTTACACACAGCGTAGTAATACGACAAATGACGCACATCGGATGAATCGGCTATGCGGCGCTAACGACTAAAAACGCCATGCATTGGTTCCGCGTAATCTCTTTAAAGGTTCATTATCGGCCAAATTCAAACTCCTATTTTTGCCAAAAAAATGCACTAGTGCATTTCCGCGCGGTACGGCACTATTTGATCCGGCACTACCAGACCGCAGGTTACGTGATACACTGTTATACTGTATGTACAGTAAACCCCCGCTAATGCGACCACCTAAAAGAGGTATAATTCTGGGTGCTAGATTCAGGTGGTAGCTTAATGCAGGACAAAAGTAATGCAGAAAGCTCCTAGAGGAGCTTTCTGCATTACTTTTGCCCTGCATTAAGCCACCACCTGCTTACAAAGACACCCATGTTTATTCATTAAGTGGTCGCATTAGAGGGGTTCTGCTGTATTATTGTCTTATCTACGCCTCACGATAACCCTTGACCTCATAAATATTCGTGTAAGAAATAAATACACTATGAATACCAATTATTATTATTTCTATAATGATTATATAAATAGTTTTACCTTTTCAGAAACTGTACACTCAGATCTACATTGTCTCTTAAACAAACAGAGCAGATTCTGACCAAACGGCTCCTACGGGAGCCGTTTAATCTGGGTCTAATCTGCTTGCAATTACATGTAGGTTAAAGGCGTCTCTATCAGTTGACGCCTTTTGACCCATTCCCTCATATTGACGCCTTTTGACCCATTCCTTCATATTGACGCCTTTTAATCCATTCTCTCATGTTGGTGCCTTTTGACCCATTCCCTCATATTGACGCCTTTTGACGCATTCCCTCATATTGACGCCTTTTAATCCATTCTCTCATATTAACGCCTTTTGGCGCATTCCCTCATATTGACGCCTTTTGACGCATTCCCCCATATTGACGCCTTTTGACCCATTCCCTCATATTGACGCCTTTCAATCCATTCTCTCATATTGACGCCTCTTGACGCATTCTCTCATATTGACGCCTCTTGACGCATTCTCTCATATTGACGCCTTTTGACGCATTCCCTCATATTGACGCCTTTTGACGCATCTGTAAAGGTAACGTTTTGAAACCATTGTGATCAATAGAGCATTTGCCCGAAATGAGAGAATGCTCTATTGATCACAATGGTTTCAAAACTACACAATTCTAAAATGTTCCATTTTTCTAGTAAATGCTCCTTTCAGTAGATTTATTCAAAGAGGTTGGGTCTAAATATAGTCCACTAGGGAACGGTTGAAAAATCCGCATATGAGGGAATGGTTGAAAAATCCGCCTATATGGGGGAATGGATGAACTTTTTAATTTTATAGATCTGGTTCCATGCTTATAAAACCTTTTAGTTGAGTCTGAGTTCGTTCTCAAGTTTTTGATTGGTCAGATTTGAGCCTTCGGCTCAAATATGACCAATTAAAAGCTTGAGAATAAACTCAGACTCAACTAAAAAGCTTTATAAGCATGGACCCTGACTTGTACAGTTTCCACGGTAGTGAAACAAATCTCTGTTCCATATGTTATTGTATTGATTCTGTCAATGAATATTAATGAGGAGACAAAATCTTGAGAAAAAAATAAACAGGGAAATGGTTCAGGGGCTACTATCCAGCACACATACCTTGACAACTACGGTTTTGTCAGGAGGGTTCTCAAACTGCCCATGACTGTGACCTTGACCTTTCCGGCTGAGATACAACTCCAGAAGGAAGAAGGCGTATATACTAGCTAGCATAGAACACAGCTTCTTTAGATTGTCTGGGAGAAGATTATCATCGGAAGATTCTTCTTTGCGATCCAGTGCACTTATCTGGGGAATAAAATATTATCCATGATACGAGAAAAGTGAAAATGAGCTTATTTGAAAAATGAAAATTATCCGCATTACGAGAAATGTGAAAATGAACAAAAAAGAAGAAAAAATGAGCCGCGTTTCAAGGAAAGTGAAAATGAGCTTATTTGTTTGGAAATATGAGAAGAAGAACCCCACGTTTTCCCAGAAAAGTATGTCGAGTAATATTGAGCTTATCTTAAAAATGACAGTATTATGTAGTATAACCTGTCTGAACCCTTTCCCTGTTTTATGTTTATTTCAAATTTCAGTACCTACTGAATATTCAGAGAAAAAAAGTGTTATAATAAAACATTGAAGGTAGAATATTGTAGCCATTCTAGAAAGTAAGGAAACAGATATATCAAATTCCATTAGCAAACAGAGCAGACCCTGATCAGACGGCTCCTATAGGAGCCGTCTGATCTGGGTCTACTCTGTAAGCAAATGCGTGAAAACACGTTTATATGAGGGAAAGAGTTAAGCGGCCATTCATTTATTGAACATAGCAGTCTTTGAAGGCTACTTGTTGCAGGGCAAATGTAATGCAGAAAGCTCCTATAGGAACTTTATGAATTATGTTTGGCCTGTATTATGCTACCACCTGCCTTACATATCCATAGTTAGTCTCTTTCTTGCAATACAATGTAAAGCTTGGTCAGATACCTCACCATTAACGTAATACCTGATATGTGTCTACACTGTTTGTCAGATATGTCATCATAAATTCTAACACATCTCGCGCACAGATCTACATAAACAAAGAAGGGACGTATCTATGTTTGAATTCTCAATAAAACACCGCACGCGCTGTAACGGCGTAACGTGACGTAATATGGATTCGAAAATTCGTACGACAAGAAACGTAGTGCCGTTGTGGCGGTGCAAGTTATAGTTAAATTGAAGTGTTATCGAGAATCGAAATAATAAATTTATACCAGTGTTTTATCGTGCAATCGAACACGGGTGGTCGTTGAGATGCTTATAATTAAATCACTCGGCCTATCGGCCTCGTAATTTAATTACTACGCATCTCAACTCCTACCAGTGTTCGATTGCACGATAAAACACTGGTATGAATTTATTATTTCTTAAATCATTTTCATTTTGGCAGACATCGTTATGCATGTTGTGGTGTTGTCTGGAGGGGGAATTTTATTTACATTTTGACTTTGGTGAAAGTGGGATAAGGACGAGTTTGGGTACCCGTAAACCAGGTTTAAGTCCCCCAGTAGCCCCCTTTTTTTTTATTGTTTTTGGCTGCTGGCCGTTCCAAGGCGGCACTCCTGCTTTCAGCCTACGGTCAATTTTGTTGTTTAATATGCTTAATGTTTAATGTGTTTCGTCTTGATATGCGTCCTGTTATGTTTTGTCTTGTGGCTTTACCGTTTCTTGTTAGATGGTGTTTGGTGCGGTGTCATTTCGTGTGTGGCTCTCCCTGTTTGACTATTTTTCCATATTAACCCTTTTGCAAATTCCGATATGTACTGAATTTTCATGGACAAAATAGTTAAAATGAAAAATGGAAGGTTGAACGTTGTATCCATTTTAGAATTTTAGAATGGAAAGAAACAAATCTTTCAAATTCCACTTGCAAACATAGCAGACCCTGATTAGACGGCTTCTATAGGAGCCGTCTGATTTGGGTCTACTCGTTTTGCAAATACGTGAAAACACGTTTAAATGAAGGAAAAGGTTAAGACCAGACCATTGTCTCTAATTAGGCTATTGTGTCTAATATCTTTCTGAAAGCAGGCACGTAGACATGACTTAAGTGTGAAGCAAGGTCATTATTGCTAGATAACAAACTAATTTCCTTGAGAGCTAAACTTGAAAACGAAAAGTCCTAGCATTTACAGAGATTACAGACTCTGATAACGAATTTTCACACATTTTCAAACAGAGCAGACCCAGATCAGACGGCTCATATAATACGAAATTATGTAGATGCGATTCTATACTTTCTGCCAAGGTAAAACATCGTGTTTTCATGCACCATTATAAAACTAGTAAATTGTGTCTGTGAGACACAGCGATGTCCCCGTGGTGGTGCTTGCCTAGCTGCACGTAAAATTCCTAACTCATTTGACATTGACATTGGGCTTGCGGGCAGCATGGAGTGGGTGCGCAATGAAAGTATGGGTGGTGTTTAATGTGTATATGCAATTCCATATCAATATATATAGCGGTTAGTGAGGTATAAGACAATGAAAAACCTGTGACAACCAACTGAACGTAAATGTGACCAACTGCACGTAAATTTTTCAAGTCATTTGACCTTAACCTTGGGCTTGCGGGCAGCGTGGGTGGGGTGCCAAATGATAGCACAGATGGTGAATAATGTGTATGCGAAGTTTCATGTGTATAAGTGTAGAAATTACTGACATATAACACTTGAAAAAATGTGACAACCAACTGCACGTAAAAGCGTGACACATGGACAGACGGACGGACATGTGCAAAACATAATGCCTCCCTGACTATCGTCAACGGGGGCATAAAAATCAGCTAATGAATATTCATGGTGTTATTATTTCTTACATGAATATGCATTAGGTAAAGTGATAATAAAATTAGCATACATGTACATGCATTTTGCGTGACAACGCGTAGTAATTCAAGTGCATTGTGCTAATTAGTACATTCTGAATATCCAGATATTTAACCCTTTCCCTGTCAATGCCGGATCTGTGATTGCCTATGCAAACAGTTTGGATCCAGATGAGACGCCGAGTAACTCGGCGTCTCATCAGGATCCAAACTGTTTGTTACTGTTACTATGTTTTTGTAACAAAAATGAAGAAAATCAAAAGAATAGAAATTTGTAGCAGACGACTAAGTTAGCAGACGACAGAGTTTGGCAGCGAAAGGGTTAAGCGACCGTTAAAAATGAGCCTGATTTGGTGACATTAAGGTATACGGTAGCTTAATGCTTGATGAAAGTAATGCAGAAACTCCAAACAATGAACTTTCTATGCAACAGTCACATGCTTTAAACTCGTTACTCTATAAAAACGTCTTTCTGAGCCGTTGCAAACAGAGTAGACCCAGATCAGACGGATCAAGGTCTGCTGTTCGCTTATGAACAGAACAGAATAGAACAGAACTGATTTTATTTAGATTTGTACAAAGTCTCATCTGATATAACATATACATGCATATACATACACAACAGTCACGTGAACATGATTATATAACTACAACAGTAGAGGAGGAATACATTTTCTAACGCATATTTAGGGTCTGTCTAATAGTCAAAGCAGTTTTTTATATATATATTATCAAATTACGCAAAACGGTTTTACTTGTAGAACCCATTGACTCAACAAACCCAATCATATATAAATTATGTTATTATCAGGTGCGGATCCAGGATTTCAGATAGAGCCGTAGAAGTTTAAGTTTGACGACATCACTATAGTATGTTTGTAAAACATGTTGAAAAGAGCGTAATTGGATAAGGGAAATATAAAAAACTCAGATTGAATCATTGCTTTACTGATGTTTATTAGATCTAGATCTAAAAAAATAACTAACAAAAAAATTTGTTTGGACAATTTTAGGTGGGGGGGGGGGGGGTTACTACTATAACAATTAACCTAATCAATATTGACGATGTCATTATTTCATAAATGGATATTCACGGAGTAAAGGGTTAAAGTTTAACAGTAAGTGATAAATTAACCAATATCTTCATACATACATCCTTATTAACTCATTCTCTCCTAGGCTATTTTTAGACCCAACCTTTTTGAATTAATCTACCAAAAAGGAGCATTAACTAGAGAAAAGGAACATTTTAGAATTTTGTAGTTTGAAACCATTGTGATAAATAGAGCATTTGCTCCTATAGGAGCAAATGCTCTATTTATCATAATGGTTTCACAATGTGAATTTTATAGATGCGCAAAAATGCGTCACTAGGGGGTAATGTGTTAACGCCTTTGCAAAAAGAGTAGATCCTTTTCAGACTACTCCCGTAAAAGAAGTTTATCATCATGGCAAACAATAGAGAACCAGATCTGTAAATATAAACAAAAAGAGCAGACCCTGATCAGACAGCTCCTACAGGAGCTGTCTGATCTGGGTCAACTCTGTTTGCAAGGATTTAAAAAAAGGCGGGATTCTAGTTGAGTGACGTCATCAGTAGGCTGTTCATACTGTACTGACCACCAAGGCAGATAGTGGGTCAGGACAACATAAGTTCAGTGGTATTGCGTGTGTCTCAAAATCTGGAGGGCATGTGTTCGAATCATAGTAGAGGCTCACACATTCTCACCTTGTATTGCATACAATACATGTGTTAATAAAGACATGTTTCTTTGTTTTTGTTTGTTCGTTTGTTCTTTTGTTCGTTTTTTGTTTGTTTGTTTTGTAATGAAACATAACTAACATTGATTAGATAGCTCCTGTCTGATCTTGGCCTACTCTACAAAGACGTAAAACGTCGGTGTTATGATTAAGCGACCGCTACAGTGATTCTAATATGTTTGTTTACCTCAGGGAGCAGATGCAATACGGCATCGGCTATTAAACAGCCCACGGCTAGGGCCAGCATACTCCCCATGATGTAGTGTTTAAGCTTAGACCCAGAGATCTTCATGAACACTGCTCCAAGCAGGCTGCACGCGCTGATCACCAAAATAGACAGAGAGCCGTACAGGTACTCTGAAATTAGAACATACGGTCGGCCATAACATTTTAATAGATTAACATGAGTATTTTAGTTTAACATTTTACTCCATATATAAATATACAACTCTTTTGGCGCCAAATTTCGTAGTTTTGTCTGCAATTAAAGTTTAAATAATTTGGTACAATAAGGAAATGAGGTAAATAAATGCAATTTTCAAAGGAATAAAGCACAAGTATAGAAATAGAGATTGAGACAAAAAGTGAAGTCCCTGATCAGACGCCGCCTTGAAAAGGCGGCGTCTGATCTGGGTCTGCACTATTTGTCGTGGTGCATTTATGCGACATTGGCGTTGAAAGGGTTAATAGGAAGACATGAGTATTTTAATTTAACAATTTACTCCATAAATAAATGTAACCCTTTAAACGCCTTTGCAAACAGAGTAGGCCCAGATCAGACGGCTCCTGTAGGAGCCGTCTGATCTGGGCCTACGCCGTTTGCTTATGGAGTAATATAGATACCAGTCTACAGTTTCTGTATTAATCAAAATGTTCAAAGTTTATTGACGATTATTTAAATTCAGCTAATCAACATTCATGATGTTATATTTTTTAAATATTAATATTCAAGGCGTTAATAAGCGTATTTATAAAGCAAGCAGTAAAAAATGTTGAAGTGGATGGGTATACAGACAATTAATACTTTAGTAGCATACAGTCACTTCAACGCCACTTAACCCATTACCTCATAGGCTATTTTTAGATACAACTCTTTGAATAAATCTACCGAAAAGGAGCATTAAATAGAGAAAATGAAAATTTTAGAATTTTTTAGTTTGAAACCATTGTGATAAATAGAGCATATGCTCCTATAGGAGCAAATGCTCTATTTATAACAATGGTTTCACATAATGACTTTTACAGAGTCGTCAACAGTCGTCAATATGGGGGGAATGGGTTAATGGTTAAACAAAGGTATCTTTCTGTATTGGACAAAAATTTTAAAGTTTCATTGTTCATTGACGATTATTAAATTTCAGATAAATACTATTCGTAGTGTCATTATCTTCTTACATCAACATCTAACTATTCGTAGTGTCATTATCTTCTTATATTTGCTGATAGGAAATTCAATATAAAACAAAATAAAAATAAAAATTTAGACGAGACATTCCTTAGACAAAAGATAGACTAATCCAATATATAAGCATGGAAGAATCCACTGGGAGCAAATGGGTTAAGCCTTTAAGACACAAAAATAGATTTGTCGTGGTTGTCCATTTGGAGAGGTGTCACTGTATCCGTATGGGATGGTGCCGTAACCATGGTTACTAAGATACGCTCCAACTATGTATGTTAAGTTACACTCGTCTCAATATTGAAATTGCGAAACCATGGTTACATATTCTTCATCTTTAAGAATTAATTGTAAAATAGTTATCTTCTTCATTTTAGCAAAAGCTCTCTAAAGCTGCCATCTCTAACATCATTATTGGTCTTACCCCTTTCCCTGTTCTATGTTCCAAATGTCAATAGCCCTACATACTGAATATTCATGGACAAAATAGTTATAACGAAACATGGAAGGTGGAACATTGTAGCCATTTTAGAAAGTAAAGACACAGTTCTTTCAAATTCCGTTAGCAAACAGAGCATGGTATGATAAATCTGATTCTATAGTTTCTACCAATACCAGACACTCCTGTGTTCATATGCCATAGTAAAAAATCGTTTAATAATTATTCATGACGTCACTATTTTTACATGAATATCCAACAGGGAAAGGGTTAAACATATTTCGAATGACGTCACGGATTTTGCCATAGTATCGCTTAGATCACGAATGTACTCTTATTGTTGCTATTTAAGACCACGAATGAATATTCAGGAAAGAAATAATTTATGTATGAATGTTAACCCTTCGCTTGCTATTCACGTCAATATACCTACCTGTAAATAGTGAAGATCCAGATGAGACAGCTGTCTCATCCGGGTCTGCACTATTTACATGTTGATTGTGCAACCAGTGCACTCCACATCAGTGATTGCACAGCGAAATACTTGTACACAGTGAAGATATATGTAATACAACAGGACATGAGTAAAGAAGGAGAAATGTGTTTTAAAATTGAGCAAGAGAAGGGTTAAGACCACGAATGAATATTCAGGAAAGAAATAATTTATGTATGAATATTAAGTTGCTTAGTTTTATATTGTGGTATATGAACACATGAGATTTTCACCATGGCAAAAACTAGAATCAGATTTATATGGTTACATAAGCAAGCAGAGCAGTCTCTGATCTGACAACTCATTTACTCCATGAATATTCATGACAGAAATAATGTATGCATGGATATCAATTTGCTTATTGTCTATATTGTGGTGTATGTACACACTAGCTTTTTACCATGGCAGAAACTGTATAATCGGATCTATATAATTCCATAAGCAAATAGAGCAGGCCCTGATGGGCCGTCTCATCTGGGTCTACTCTGTTTTCAAAGGCGTATTTAAAGAGCAAATGGTTAACCCTGGTCCCACCATCTGACTCGCAATTGCAAACTTCTTGAATCCAAAGAAGACACCGAGTAACTCGGCACTCGACGTCTCATCAGGAAATTACATGTACGTTAAATATTTCCCAAAATGTTTCACTCTTTGGCTGCCAATGCCGCATTAGTGATTACCTATGCAAACAGATTGGATCCAGATGAGACACCGAGTGACTTTGGTATGGATATTGAAGAAAAGAAAAGAAAATTAATCAAATGAAAATTGTAGCAAACGACAATATTTGCAGACGACAATGTTTTGTTTTTTTAGAGTAAGGGTAATACATGTAAGGGTAAACTTATTTAGTTGATGAATATATATGCAAGACTCCACCAACTATGAATATAACTGAATTTTCTGAGGTATTATTGTATTCACAATTTCACAGCACGCACTAAGGACGTTCGCTGCAATGACAAACAGTATAGTGTCACATATGCATTCTGTAGCATATAAGGAAACAGAAAAAAATCTGCTCAGAGAGTTGATATAGAAATAGATATGCATTCTGTGCCATATAAGCAAAAAGAGAAGACTCTGCTCAGAGAGTTCCTACTGTCCCTCCCCTAATGTTATACGATTTTTTGCTGGAGGCTGAAAATCATTCTCAAGTGTCTGATTGGTCAGATTTTCATATTGCTCAGAATCTGACCAATGGTACCAAGGCTATAAAACGCAGATTATTCTCAATGAGCTCAGACTCTATCAAAATATTTTTATAACATCAGAGCCAGATACTCGAGAATGATCTCTGATTCAGAGGTTTTATAACCTTGGACCAGGAGCTACAGTACAACCTCTCTATAACGACCACTAAATTGTGTTAATTGGTTGGTATATAGGACAGGAGGCTGCTTAAAGACCTGGTCACAACCCGCCGTGCGTGTTTTTAGCACGTACGTTTTTTGGGGAGGCCACGGCCGCTACATGTTTCTGAAAACGTGGGGAAGGAGTAGCAAATGCAGGGAGGAAGTACGTCAGCACACGCCACACGCACGGTTTGCGCAAGGTGTACATACGTGGCACGCACGCCATGCCACGCCCTGTTCGGTTGCGTGCATCGTACGTTGCACATGTGGTAAGTGCTGCTTAAACGTGCTCACAACGTACCATCTCCGTGCGATTGCAACGTTATTGTACGGAGGTCGTACTTACACGTGCTGCTCAAGTACGGTGCCATTACTCATTCGCACGTTGTAAGTGCGTGCAAGTGCGGCGAACGTGAGTTTTTCCGCCCGATGTCAGGGATGTATATAGGACGACCTCCCGATGTTCTCCCACATTCCAAGCTGTTCACACACAAGATGCCGCCCATTCCACAGCAAAGACTCCTTTTTCTGATGCTGCAAGACCAGCTTCAAGTGGCAGCGCATGAGCACAAAGTTTTATTACTTGCCTTGATACGGGAGAGGGAGAGGCAACAGGGACGCCGACACAGGAGATGGTGGGTTCGCCCATGTATTGAGAGGAGGAGGCTTTTCGGACAGTGTGAAACCTTGTTCAAAACTCGAACGTGAATCGAGGGGAGACTATGTCGGATACATCCGAATAGACACCAATCTCTTCGCAGAGCTCCTGCTCCGAGTGACCCCTCGAATCAACAGGGGCCCAAGGTGTGTATCTTTATTTCTGCCATTACCATTGCTTGGTTTTGCTTTTGTAATTTGCTTTAAAATGTTGCCTTATCATTTCACGAATTCATTCTATTAATGCATTAGTTTTAATGTCTCTATCTTGGTTATTTCTGGATATGACACATTATTGCAGTTTCAAGATAAAGGATCTCTTCGAAAAAAAACCTCTCTGACCGTATCCTTTTGAGCTGCAGATGCAGCAGACCCCTTCTTCAGCGTCCTCTATATGGCATTTTGGCGACGAAATGTTGGTACTCGTCCGTCGGTTGGGCTCTTATATATACTGCAGAAATACATGCGTTGTAACTGCGGAGAACGTGCTTACTCCGCACGGTCCACGTGAGTTATGTCAGCTCATTGGACAGTAGAACTGGGGAAGTGCCGAGTGAGCACAGACCACACACTTATCACGTGCGCAACACGCACGTGCTAAGTGCGTCGTCTGTACAGCAAGTGGCTGTGGGAAAAGATTAAAACACTCACGGAGTCAGTGTGTTGTGCGCACGTTAGCTTTAGAAGGCACGCGCGTCACCCGTACGTCGGTGAATCCGTCGCCCGAACACAGCGAAAGTTTTGTATGCACTAAAAGTGCTACGGCGTGTCTGCGTGTTCCTTAATCCGTACGGAGGCGGTACTCACCACGTACGGATCCCCATAATTTCCCCACGTTTTTGCACGTAGACAACACGCACTTGCACGGACGACGGGTTGGGACCACCGCTTAAAGCAAGGTGAAAGTAAAACAGAACGCTCCTATAGCAGCCACCTACCTTTAACACACAATACTTGATGTAATTCAGTGGCCGTTATAGAGAGGTTTTATTGTATATAATATTTGCTCTATTTGCAACGGCGTACAACTGTGTAATTATATATAAAGGAAAGGATTAACCTTTTCACCGCCAATATCGCAAAATGCACCACGACAAATAGTGCAGTCCCAGACAAAGGCGGCATCTGATCAGAGACTTTACTTTTTTGTCTCAACTCTATTCCTATATCTGTGCTTTTCCTTTGAAACTTTCATTTATTTATCTATTTTCCTTATTTTACCATATGATTTAACAAAATCGGATTGCAGACGACAGTTAGAAATTTGGCACCGAAAGGGTTAAAACAATCACAAGATTCCTGGACACATTTATACAGTATTTGTGTATATACATGTATTTGACTCGAAAGATTCCTAACCTTTGCTTCTGTCCTTTGCAACTTCCATTTCCGCAGACGTGCTGTTGGTGTTCGTTGAATTCAGAGCTTGGCCATGTCCTATCGAGATAGGTTTGGCCTTGACCTCGTGACCTTGGCTTCTGCAACTCTTAGTCAGTGTTTGCTGGAGAAGGACTGGGCATATATCAAAGAAGGTTTGCAGATCAATATCGTGAGTATGCTGTTGACCAACAACTCGGAGAACTTCCCATGGAGATAAACACTGAAACAAAGTCGACCGTCAGGAAAATGATTCAGTCAGGTTTTAAGGCATACAAATGTGTTTAGATTTGTAAAATGACTACAGTGCTTGTTTGGCGGTCGTAAAAAGTCACCCGTGCTTTATTCTCAGTGTTGTTGGCCTGGGGTCGAAAGACCCCAAGGCCATTGAGTTTGTAATACGACTGCCCACCCTTACAATGCACACAGCAATGCCGCAACAATTCTGTTTATACTTTTCTTTCCGATCCAAATCAGTGGTAGTTTTTTACAACATTCATTCAAACGCTTAATACGCAGTGGAATTGGATTATTGTTTTAAGAATTTGGCTTTTCGGTAAGGATTTATCAAGCAAAATCAAGCAGACTAAGGCGTCCACATACACGAATCGTGTCGTGAAAAAAGCCCGAACAACACAGTCTTCTTCTTCTTCCGGTTAACTCAACAAGTAATCCCTTGTATACGCAGAAAAACAGCTAGTTTTCAAGTTAGATCTCGGAAAGAGTGTTGTGCAAATGAACAGATGAGTTTATTCAGATTCTCTTAAAAGTTCGTGCAAGTTAAATTGAGGTAAAATATTGTCCGAAATTAATGAACGCTTGGGAAACGGCGTAGTGATTTCTTACTAAACGACCGAACGGTTCGCTGAAACACAGTTATGGGCGGAAGTTCACGAGTGTGTTAGCGCTCTTGTCAGAAACTACATGTCCCAGAGCTTAGATATTTGGTGTATAGATTTACTTAGCATAACTTTTTGAGTTTTATAAGTATCATAGTTCTGGGGTTAAAATTGGCCCTGCCCTGTGTGTATATTCTTCTTTACTTCAGAAACTACATTCTAAAGGTTTCTCCTTAATATCACTCTGAGCTGAGACCAGTCACTGGGAGTTCTTATGTAATCACCCTTAGCCTGATCAGTAGAGTAGAAATTGTGTTTAGACAAATAACACACACTCATTTAAGATTGAGAAAACTGTGGATAATTCTCAAAATGCAGAATACTCTTAAAGCTTTTTTCATACCTATGCCCTGCATTAAGCTACCAGCTATCAATATAGAGCATATCTGTTGTGAATTTCAGCTTAACTCTTTGCATGCTGGGTAATTTTGTGATCTGCTAAATTGTTGTCTGCAGCATATTCACAAGTTATCCTAACTACACACTTTCTTTCTGAGTTTTTCAGAAGTTCAGTCTTATTTACAAACAATTTGGATATCAGATCAGGCACCACATTATGTTGGCCCTGATCTGGATCCAAACTGTTTGCATAGGTCATTAGTGTTGGCAGAATCCCACTACACACTTTCTTTCTAAGTTTTTCAGAAGTTCAGTCTCATTTACAAACAATTTGGATATCAGATCAGGCCCCACATTATGTGGGGCCTGATCTGGATCCAAACTGTTTGCATAGGTCATTAGTGGTGGGAGAATCCGCTTCTAGCATCCATAGAATACAAACAGTTTGGATATCAGATCAGGCACCACGTTATGTTGTCCCTGATCTGGATCCAAACTGTTTGCATAGGTCATTAGTGGTGGGAGAATCCCACTACACACTTTCTTTCTAAGTTTGTCAGAAGTTCAGTCTTATTTACAAACAATTTGGATATCAGATCAGGCACCACATTATGTTGGCCCTGATCTGGATCCAAACTGTTTGCATAGGTCATTAGTGTTGGCAGAATCCCACTACACACTTTCTTTCTAAGTTTTTCAGAAGTTCAGTCTCATTTACAAACAATTTGGATATCATATCAGATCAGGCCCCACATTATGTGGGGCCTGATCTGGATCCAAACTGTTTGCATAGGTCATTAGTGGTGGGAGAATTCGCTTCTAGCATCCATAGAATACAAGTTCCAGTGGTCTAATGCTCTATCCATTCTTTCACTTCATTCTTTTAGCATCATGTTCAGGTCCTCTACAAAAGTTATATAAATTGTGTCCCTGGGGTCAAAATTGGCACCGCCCCTAGGGTGTTAAGTTTTCAAAAGAAACATATAGTGAAAACTTTGAAAATCTTCTCCTCTGATTGCCTGGAGGAGTAGGAGCCCTCTGATCTGGGTCTGCACTGTTTATTGATTGAGTGTAAATGACAGGTAAAAATACTCCACTGATAGTCTTCAGAATTAGTTATAAGTGGTGGGATTGGGTATGGAGTTGCAAAACCGTGCAGACCCAGACCAGAGGGCTCCTGGAGGAGTAGGAGCCCTATGATCTGGGTCTACGCTGTTTGCATATTGAATGAGTGTAAACGACAGGTAAAAATACTCCACTAATAGTCTTCAGAATAAGAGCTGGGATGGGGTGTATGAAGTTGGAAAATAGCAATCACTAACAAAATATTATGAAGACTATTTTAGCTGTTGTCAACTATTCACTGAAAAAAACAACAACATGTAGTTAAAGTTTATATTTAAAAAAGATAGTATTCATGAATATGTTATGTTAGGATTTCATTCATTGTTAACACATTCTACCCTAGTAACTAGCTTTACTTGGCATTAACTAATAGTGTACCTGTGATAAGTACACCTGTCCTATGCAAACAGTATAAAGCCTGTCAACTGGTCATGTATTTATTATATGCCTTTATATACCACAGTAACAAATAAATAGTTGTTTAAATCATTTCCTATCCAGAAATATTTGAGGCAGAACAAGAACTCTTTCATGCCCTCAGATATAACGCTGTGCTTATACATAACATCACTCTTATTGAAAACGAGGTCTAGTATTTGGCTGATCAGGTGAGACTCGGAAAGCTTGATATCACATAAAGGCATATAATATATACCCTTATCATTATATATTTCTATAAGAAGTGCTTGTGTAGTTTGTTAGATTTAAAAGGGGTGGTATGCAAAGATGGCAAGATTCTAAAACCGAATTTCACTTTTTTCAACCTTGTTGCATCGGATATTTTATGCCTTAGTCTGAAAAAAGTGAAAGTGGTAGGTTTTGAATATGTCATTTTTGATAAAAACCATTGAGAAGTCAATAACACATTTGAAATATGTCTATTGCCTTTCTCAGTTTATTTTTGTGAGTTTTCTAACATGTTTTCTCTTGTTTGTACAGTTTCACCCTTGTTGCTCATGCTCAGTCTTTCTCAGTTTTGTTTTTTCTTTGTGTGTGAAATCCAAATTCCTCCTCATCTTTGTTAGATCCAAAGAGGTGGTATGCAATGATGGCAATATTCAAATCCGAATTTCTTCATTTTCAACCTTGTTGCACTGGATATTTTATGCCTCTGTATTGAAAGTGGTAGGTTTTGAATATGTCATTCTTGATTTAAACCATTGAGAAGTCAATTACACATTTGATATATGTCTATTGCCTTTCTCAGTTTTAGTTTTGTCACTTTTATAACATGTTTACTCTTGTTTGTACAGTTTGACCCTTGTTGCTCATGCTCAGTCTTTCTCAGTATTGTTTTCTGTTTTTGTATAAAATCCAAATTACACCTCATCTTATGAACGTGTCTTCTGTGCACAACTTCACCTTTGTTACCCACAGTCACATTTTACCTTTTACTCATTCAATAAAATATGTCAATCTGTTGATTTATGGAAAGTCCATGGTTCTACCAAATTGCTAAATCGTACTTAACACAGTATCTAAGTGCATCTTTTGTCTTGTACTTGTAATTTGCTTGATGTCAAAAATCATCTACATACTGTTACTATCAATATTATATAGTGACAAATCTAAAGTTGATTTAACTGCTAGGTATTTCTTTACTCAACATGATTTAGATTTTGGTAAGACATGTCTATAGCTTGAATGACAAATAAATAGTATTTAATTGAGTAGCTCAATTACATACATTTTCTTTTTTTGTGTTTTCGTTTTGCTCGATCATACTAATGAAAGTGCCTTACAAACACAATATCATTTATTATGCTTTTCATGTTAAAAATTTATGCTTTGTGATGCTGTGATAATATTTATATTGTGCCTTTCTTTCACCGAATATAATGACAGTTGTCACTAGTTGATAACTGTTTCAAAAAATTACCATTACCTTGTAAGGTCATTTCTTAAGCGGACTGGCTATGTTGCTAAATGAGTAAATCCTTAACCCAATTACCTGTTTCTAGTTATGAAGACAGGTGTCCAATTTCAGCAGATTGAAAGTTCAGTAGAATGCGCCTTAAGGTGCTTTCTGCTTTATTTTCAGCCTACTTTAAGCTATCAACTGCTAGGATATAGAATATATTTCTTATGGTATATGATCATGACTGTGAACCATTGAACTATGGAGGACAATTTAATGTTCTTATATAAGAGAAAGACATCCCTTCAGTCTTCATGAACTACCAGCTTATTGTGCCTATTCATTTATGTATGTCATGGAACTTTTCTCTTCAGTACATGAGATAAAAAAGATGACATATCCATTGGTTTAGGCAAATTTCCGTTTGTTCTACTCTATCACAAACACAAACTTACATTGATTATTAATCATTTCGTGTTCAAGGCAGGTGGCATAAAATCAAATTGAGATCAAAACAGATAGCTCCTTCAGTAGCTTTCTGTCTTGCTTTCCTATTGTTATATGCTGTCTCCTGTCTTACAATCAATTAGCCTTTATTATGTGATAGTCGGAAGGTTTTACTGAACAAACATGGACCGACCTGTAATATGCAGCTTTGTGCCAGTATTGTCTATTAAATGCAATTTCTTTTATTCTTCCCTAATGTTGATATTGAAACTGTTGCTCTGTAGTGTAAATATTATGTGTCTTTCAGGATGTTATTCCAATAAAAGCAACACATCTGAGAAAGAAATGTAGGAACATGTGTTTCTGAAGTTTGCAGATTCACTAATTGTTACTTTCCTTCTTGATTCTCTTGCTTTCATTTGAATGCATTTACTTTCTTTTACCATTTTCCACAAATTTTACCTATGTACATGATATGCGTTATACAAATACAAGTAAAAAGGTTCAAGACTGTAGTGCAGGATCCTTCGTTTTTTAGGCTTCAATTGTCCCCAAAAGCTATATCTCTCCCTCTTGGACCTCTTTTTATTTTGTAGCTTTCGATTTAACTGTTACTTTCTTCAAATGATGCCATTCAAAATAAATATACAAATCTTTATTTTGCTATCATGTTATCTTTTGTACCTACACTAGTCAGCTTTAAGATCCCCAGGCCTTCAGCGCTTTCAGCGCTTTGATTATTTATTCTAGTCCTGCGAGATCATCAATGTCAGTGATTTAAGTTTTGAAAATTGAAAACCGCTTAAGCTGGTGCTAGTTAAAATGAACATATGTGTAAATATATTCTGAAAGTGGGTGATCCTTCGAGAAAAAAGTAGCAATACCAAAAGAGAAAAATGCTGAGTCGGTTTTATTGAGTCTGTTCATGAATAGTAATTAAAAGGGCAACACTACTCACGCCCACTAGGGCCGGCTTAAGTAGTATTCAATTTTCAAAACTTATACCATCAAAACTAGTGATCCCGAAGGACCAGAAAATATAACAAGACTGAGAATGAAATACGGACGACTTTTTACGGCCGCCACACAAGCATTCAACACCTGCTGTTGTGAAGTACATATATTCACTATATGTAAGGTTTCGTCACTATATGTAAGGTTATTGTGGCAATACGACCATGTTATATAAGATAGTTTAGTGTGTAGAAGCTCTCCATTTTGACTTAGTCAATGGCTATAACTCGGCCAGGACACAAATTCACAACTTTGCATTTCAACAAACATTCGTGTAAAGGTTTGAGACTCTATTTCTCAAACAGTAAAGCAGCTACGCATGCATAACATTTCATGCATAACATTTTGGGACGTACGGACGAAAGGACGGACAAGAAGAAATCTCACCCCTAGGGAAGGCTCTTAAAACGCCACCGAAGGCAGCACAACAACAAACAACACTGCCGCCATTACCGCCACCACCGCTGCCGTCG